>WTSP01022667.1:20358-41853 GCA_025331215.1 Actenoides lindsayi
GCCCGATCCTTGGAAGTTTTTAAGACCAGGTTGGATGGGGCTCTGAGCAACCTGCTCTAGTGGGAGGTGTCCCTGATTTTATCGGGGGGGTGGAACTAGATGATCTTTAAGGTTCCTTCCAACCCTGGCAATTCTATGATTCTATTCTGTGAATTGAGCTTTCTTTTGCCTACTAAGTCTTAGGTGCCTACTTTCAGAATTTAGTTCCTTGGTTCTCCACACAACTCTTGAGAGCGTGTGAATTCTGTAGAAAATTGCATATTTACTTTAACTTCAGGATTCATTGTTCTAAAGCTCTATTTCTGAAGTGCAGATCATCTGAGTACCAATTTAGCACCAAAGCCTTGTTGGGAATAACAGAATGATCGATTATTCTTCCATCTGTGTTGCTTAATGGGCTTGATCTAATAGTTATTCTCAAAACATGCATACTGAATTCTCTGCTGCGATTTAACTTTTGTAGAGAGCCTGTGTTTTCCATGTGAAACAGGCAAAGACAACACAGAAGATTTTCTTTACTGAGAGAACAGTTTGTAGCTTACAGTACTTTTCTAGGATGTGGGAGACTGTGTTAATTACTTTTTCCTTCCCAAATGAAAGTTGATCTTGGAGTTTTGGAGCATTGGAGTTTTCATTTTCTGTGCATGTCTAAGAGATTTGTTTTAGTTTTAGCCCATGTTCTTTAAGCAGGAACTGGAACTTTCTTGTGAATGACTTCTATTTCTGCATGCTGAAATACATGCATGTGTACTTTGCTTCTTCTTCATTTCCAAGTCTTAAATGATAATTTCTGAAGAAAAGACTTCAGCAGAAGATACTAAGTATCCTTTTTCCTGTATCCATGCTAGAATCATCTACAGTCTACTGGTTAAGACACCTTCCAGAAAGGCAAATAATGTGGATTCAGCCTTTTCTTTTAATCAAACCTGTATCTTGTAACTGTAATAGCTAGCTGGTCATAAAACAGCCCTGCTCCTTCTAGCAATGTCTTTGAGCACAAATATAATGCTGCTCCTGTTTTACCTGAAGCTTACTCTAGTAGACTCAAGACTGTCTTGCAGAGAATTACATTTGGACTTTGAAGCAAGATGGGAGCTGTATGTTTTATCTGTGATGTGACGGGGCCATTCGGGGATGTTTTCTGAGGCAACAGAGCAATAGAATCAATCATAGAATCATAGACTCATAGAATGGTAAGGGTTGGACAGGACCTCTTAAGATCATCAAGTCCAACTCCCTGCCAGCACAGGAACACTTAGGGTGTGCCACACTGGAACACATCCAGGCAGGTCTTGAAAGTATCCAGAGAAGAAGACTCCACAACCTACCTGGGCAGCCTGTTCCAGGGCTCCATCACTCTCAAGAAGTTTTTCCTCATGTTGAGCTGGAACTTCTTGTGTTTCAGCTTGCGACCATTATGTCCCGTCCTATCACAGGACACAACTGAAAAGAGACTGGCCCCTTTTACTTGACACGCACCCTTCAGATAGTTGTAAACATTAATAAGATCCCCTCTCAGACTTCTCTTTTCCAGGCTAAACAGCCTTAGGTGTCTCAGCCTTTCCTTATAAGAGAGATGTTCCAGTCCTTTCATCATCTTTGTAGCTCTCCATTTGACTCCCTTTAGTATTTCCCTGTCCCTCTTGAACTGGGGAGACCAGAACTGAGCACAATACTCCAGATGTGGTCTCACTATCTCAGAGTAGAGGGGGAGGAGAACCTCCCTCCACCGCTGACAAATGCAAGTGCTTAAATTTTCTGCCTGTCTGGGCATTTGTATTTAGACTCTAGACATAATCTGTCTTGGTTTTTTTTAATTAAAGCATAAAAATCATAATTTGTCGGAAAAGGAAGGCTGAGACTACTGGACCTTATAACCGTACATTCAGAAGATCTAAATTAGAGTGACAAGAACACTGTTTAGGAAATGTCATGGTAACTCCCCAGAGCCTGGAAAAAATTATGCAGTATGCACCTTTTCTACGTGGAGCCTTTGTAACAGGCTGCCATCTTTTATGTGGCAGTCTCCAGCTGCCAAGAAACTTGCAGTTTGATTGTGAGCATTCTTGGGAGTGCTTTAAGCTGTGACTGTAAGCCTGCAATTGGAGGATGTAGCTACCCCTCCTCTCCAGTCCTGTAAAAAGGAATGCAATGCCACCAGTTGTTGTCTCCTAACGTTGTAGTGCTTTTGTTTCCTTCAGGGATCTGTTGCAATAGCTGGTGCTGTTGTTCGTTGGCTGCGGGACAATCTAGGTATTGTTAAAACTGCACAGGAAGTTGGTGAGTATTCACAATTTGGAGCTGTTGAGTTTTTTAAGTTCTCTAATGTCTTGATATCTTTAATGTTGAATGAAAGTTTAAAATATTCAAGTAAAGAAAATCTGGAAGATGCATGTATTTTGCTGTGTTTGAGCAATTTGGTTTGCATCCATGAAATCGCTGTTTATTGTTACATGTGTTTCATACATCATATCAATACAGTCTTTGAAACCCTTTGTAAGCTTTCTTCTATTGCAATTGATACATTTTAGTAGTTTCCCTAGCAAGCCAATATTCAGGAAGAGACTATACTATACTATACTATACTATACTAACAGTGTTTCCCGATTTCCTACAATATTGAATATTCCAGAGCCAAGAGTATTTAAGTCTCTATTACAGAAGCTGGAGCACATTTGATCCTAAGCCTACATATTCATTTCTTTCATAAGCATGAGTACCTTGAAGCCCTACAGATGCAAAGATTTATGTAGAAGGCTTCATATCCATTGAGTTAGGGATGTCAATTTGCAAAGCAGCCTCTTAAAGGAATTGTGAAGTATGGTGTATCTATTTTGTATAAGAATCATTTAGCAACCATTAGGATATGTAAATGTAAATCATAGTAATCATTTAACATTTGGGTAACTGATGTTTTCTGCTTGAGCTGAACTGATACAAGGTGGTGTGTGACATTACAGAAACTAGGAATCTATCAAAATTTGAAAAAATATAAAAATGTTGGAAGCATGCAAGTATAACAGTTTGGAAGTGACAGATTTAATGAGATTTAGGATTAAAAAGCAATTAATTACATATTTTGAATAATTTGATACCTTATTCAAAGGTGGATTTTACATAAAACTTCAAAGATTAAGCAAAAACTTAAAATGGCAGTCTTTTTCTCTAAGAAAGCTTTGCAGACCATATAGAATATAAACCACGGTAATGCAAATTATCCAGCTGTTGAAACACAAGTACCTCTTGGCTTCACCACATTGACTAGACCTTTGGAAGGTTTGAGTTTCAAGAATTTTAATCTTGTCAGTGTTGCTAAAGTCACATGGGACTTCATCATCTCTTCCTGTTTCCCTGAACATGTCTTTACTTCTTCCTTCACTCCTTATTTAAATGGAGTCTATATAAAAGTATTATTTAAAAAAGACTTTTTGAATAAGTTTTCCTCCTTTTTTTTTTCTCCTCTATTGCTATGCTTCTCTGATCAATGCAAACAGAAGAAATTTACAAAAGCAGAAAAAACCCTCTTTCCTTTCTTGTTATAGGAAGGGGCTGCACATTAACATTACTTCCTTTGCAGTTTTAGATATTTTAATATAACTTTAAAACTTACAAGTATTTTAATATTGTGGAGTTCATATATCCAAAGTTATTACTTAGATATTAAGAAATTTCAGATTTCCTTGTAGGTGGCCTTGTGCTTATATACGTAAGGTGAGAATTTAGAACTCTAAATCCATTTGAAATTAATGGGAATTTAGTTCTTAACTCCCTTTGGTCTTGATCCAGATCCACTTGCTTGCCTTGACTTAAATACAAGTAGTGTGACCTTTTGGACTGCTTTGAAGGTTGCATTCTTTACCCCTAGGATACCATTTGAAAACCTCACAGGATCTAGGTCAGAATATTGGGTACACGATTTCAGTTTTCAGTTTTGATTTTTCATTTTACATTTCCCACAACTCCCCATGCTCCATATTCCATTCATATTGTTGCAAACAAATGACTTATTAATGCAGAGCAGAGTGCCAGAGTTAGCTGTATTTTCTAATTGTATGTGGCTTGATTATTTTTGCAGCTACCTAACATATTATGAATATTTTCCCTATTTAAATAATAACACCTTGAAGTGTCACATTTAAGTGTTGGAATAGTTATAAAAACTGTTTGTGTGTGTGCATTAGAAAAACTGGCCGCAGAAGCAGGGACTTCTTATGGCTGCTACTTTGTGCCAGCATTTTCGGGACTGTATGCACCATACTGGGAACCCAGTGCAAGAGGGTAAGGATCTGACTAAACACTGCATTTACAGGGAGATTTAATGATGTTACAAATACTATCACTAGTCCTTCATACCATGTGAAGTTGTTCTTTTTGTTGTTTTGTTTCTGAAAACATCATTCTCTGTGGTATCTTCAAGCAACTACTGTGTTTCTCTTTTGTATTTAATCTGTTCAAAACAGCAGTTGCTACTGTGAGAAGAGAAGGATTAATTACCTCAGCTACTTCCTCTCACCACTCTCCAAAAAACAGGGAGAAAGGGGCAGGGAAAACATTTGGGCTGAGTTGTGCATTTCAGAGGACAGGTACAAGATAGTTCTATCATTCTTGTGACTGATGGGGACAGCTTTTCTTTTTCACTCATTTCTGTTTCTGAAAAGACTTTCATCTCACTGAAGATGAAGTCTGCATACCTGTGAGCTGTCAGGCAACAGAAGCAGAAAGTGAAGAATTTAGTGCTGATTACTTTTTTTGCACTCAGTTTTCCATGGCTGCTGCGTTCTCTATCTCAAACGATACAGGCTACTTAATTTCTCCCCACTTCTCCCTCTCCTTCCTCTTATGTCCAGCTTTCTTTCCAGTCAACTGAACACTCTTCTCTTCTCCTTCTAGTCCCTTTCCTGGTTGTTAAGACTTAACAAGATGGTACTAGTTAGAGCTACAAGTTCAAACACTAACCTTCTATATTTTTTTTCTGCTATTGTGACCCTGCCTGCTGTTGCTGGAATCACAGTGTGCCATGGGAGTAGCAGAAGAATAGCAAATTTAAATGATCAGAATAGATCTGAAAACAATTTTAAGCATTTAAAGCATATCTCTGACCTAGCAGGGCTTTTCCTTATGAACTAAAAGCACTAGAATTTATTAATGTTTTAGTGATAGATAATATTATTATTAAAGAAAAATCAGCCTCTATCATGCATTTCCTTTTCTTAAAGAGGACTAGAATTTGTGTGTGTTTGTGTGTATGGGTGAATTTGCACCCATTTGCATACAGATCGGCAATAAAATTTGAATTTATGGCAATTGTATTGATTTAACACTGCAAGCATGTTTGTCGGGAAAACAGGGATGAGAGAGTTTAGATTAAAGAGAAATAAGCTTTTTAATATTAAAAAGCAGTCCTCATAAAGAGGAACTGAATGAGCTTTAAATTAGAAGGCCTAGGTCTGAAGTAACAGTGTATGTCTGGAAAAGAAGTATGTCCTAACTGTTTGGGATTTTTTTTCTCTTCAACAGTATTATCTGTGGCCTTACTCAATTTACAAATAAAAACCACATCGCCTTTGCTGCACTAGAAGCAGTCTGCTTTCAAACACGAGAGGTAAAGACTAATTGGGTCCTAAATTCATTGTTAATTAGTATGATAACAGAAACTGTAGATCAGAAAGAGAGAGGATTGAAAGAATTTAATGAAGATTCATCATATGCTTTATATTGTACTGGGATGCTATTCTTCTCTTTACATAGTGCTTATGTTGAAAAATTGTTCCTGTGGGCTTAGCTACAATTATGTGGTTTGGTAGTACATTATTTTGGGGTAGTAATGCTGCTTTTTATCAGCATTTAAAGTAAGATGAATGCATTTTGTGAATATTTTGAGAGGCAGACTGTAGAAACATTAACATGATAAGGACAGTGTCATAACTAAAAAGTTGGGTGAGTGTAGACTACATTTTATATTGTCTGCTGTGATGGAGATGACCTATGTTGCTTCTGGTACACAGGAACAAAAATGAATTAAAGCAAGACAGCAGCAAACATAGCAAGGGAAATCTGGGTTTACTGCCTGTTCTTGTATTGCCTTAGCTAGCATTCTGCAACAACAAACCTGTTCTCGTAGAAGAAATTAATCCTCCAACCAAATCACAGGGGTTGATACCAATATGTTCTGAGCCTTAGAATCTTTATATTGTCATCTAGTATCAATGTACACTCCCTGTGTTCCATACAAATACAAGAGAAAATTAAATCTCCAGACTTAAAGGGTAACAGTCAAACCTTAATTTAATTGCATGCTTTTAAACTGCTGTTATTTAAACATACTGAGTTTTAAAATAGCACCGAGCTAAAACTATATGATAGGAGGAAGGCAACTTGCTGTTTCTGTAGTGACACAGAATAGAATAAAAAGTATTCATATGGAAAAAGACACCCAGAAATTTCACCCAGGCGTCTGCTTCTGAAGCTGTGCTAACAGCCTCTGAGTCCTCAGAAAGTTGTGAAGGAGCTTGGAAGTAGCATATATCTCCAATTCTGGTACTAGATGTCAGGGTAAAGTTACAGGGAACAGACCTGGTAGTCTAGTTTGTTGTCTGTTCCTCTCTTTCCTTGTCCCTCCTCCTATCCATTCCATGTGACAGCCTCAGTGAACTTTCCAGCAGAAAATTATCCCTCTTTTTGCTGGGCTATTTTCCTGCTGGATTAATGACCTCAGCTGACTCGCAGAGGAGTGTAGCAAATGTCAGAATGAGAGACAGGGCATGTGGTTGGGAGTAAGAGGGAGAGGAATAAAGCTCTCAGATTAAGTGAGTTAACTGTTTGAACAGATCTAGTACTTCCTCATACTTTAGTCAGTGTGTTTTCATCACAATGATAGGAGTGCCCTTGTCAGGTCTCTGGACATGCTTAAATTAATAGATTAAATCCTAGTGTAACAGATAAAATATACATATGTTTTTCAAAGACATATTGTCAGTTCTCTCTTGTCAGAAACAAAGTTCTTTGTTTTAATTCCAATTAAAATGGAAGTCTTTTGTATCCTTCAGGAAACCCCTCAAATTTCATGTTCATTGGATTTTTTGCTTGGTTTATTGTGCCATATAATCCTTCTGAGTCTCTATTCTGTGTTATCCAAAAAGCTCCATCCTTGTGCAGACAGATGATGCTTGTTACATTTTTTCTTCCAGAAGGCAATTTTTCAGTTCTAAGAGCTGTACAATGCTGTTGTTAGACAAAATTTATGTACTTGGATACATCAGTACAGTAGAGATAGCAACAGCATGATCATGATTTGGTTTGTTCCTTCATCCCTTCCTGTTTTCTAGCTTTCTTCACATTTTTTTTATCTCTACTGAGCTCATAGTATGATACAATACGCTCTTGCACAGTGGTAAACAAAGCCAGAGCCTCCAACAATATGTGTATATGTAAAGCTGAGATTATGAGGCACCACTATAGTTCTAAATGGTAAAAAAGGCAGATGAAATCAGCACAGACAAATGTAAAATGATACATGTGAAGGAAGTAAGTGGTAGGGAGCAGTATTAGCTTAGTACTGCCAGCAGACTTTGCTGCTGTGCTGTGACTCCTCTTTTCCAGGTAATTTTTCTTATGTAATGAACAATGAAGGCCCATGGATAGATGCTGCCACCATGAAAACTGGCCATTTACCTTCTATTTTCTAGCCATCATTTATCCTGTGACAGTTCTTTTAGTTCCTTTCAAGATTTTCTGGTAAGGGACTATGCAGACTTAGTTTCTGATAATAGGTAGAATATACTGGACAGCTCATGTCTATATAGCTTTCACTGCCTTACAAATCTATGATTGTTTGGGGTTTTTTGTTTGCTTGTTTGTTTGTTTGTTTTTAAAAAAACATGTAGGACTGTATAACTGGGTACTTTGTGAACTACAGAACAGCACAGAATGCATTGTAGTTTTGGCCTTTTTTTTTGTGGTCTGGGTTTCTTTGTCCATTAAAGCTGACAAGAGCACACCTCTTTTTTATTCAAATAAATTGAAAAATGACAAAGAGAAAATCATTCTCCACTAGTTAATGCATGTCACAAAAATTATGCACTAACCTTCAAAAATGTAAATGAGACATTTAATTGACTGCTTTCACAAAACCTTAGAAAACCCACTGTTCTGTATTTAATAGGTTCTTGTAGGAGAATGATGTGGTGCTACTAGTAGCTAAGATTTGAGGCAAATGTTGCATTTTTAGGAAACCTTCTAAAAAGTATATCAGTAGGTATCAGTGAATTAAATACTTCAGTCTTAGTTAATTATCCCTTGCAAACACTTTAACACTTTTCATTTCTTTCCAGCTATCCACTATGCCCAAAAGAAGGAAACAAAATTTTACTAAAAATGACACTAATAGTTTGTTTTTGTAGTTCATCTCCTGTAATGTAAAGTTCTGAGTTTTCAATAACTAATTGAAAATATTTCAAGAGGCTGGTCTTTCAAAACAGTTCAACGTTCAGCAGTTCCTATTGAAGTGTCTTCCAGATTGCCAGTTCAAACATTTTAATTTTTCAATTTTTTAATGCATCAAATTAGAGAAAGTATCTCGATAAACTGTATTCAGCTAAAGGGCACTATTTAGTATTACTTCTTCCTCCTTTTGATAGATGTTGTAGTTGTTATCAGCTTTTCTTCAAAATTCTTCTTCTCAGACCATATAAGGAACACATAGGCTAGGTATTGAGCAACAGAGGAGAAACATCTCCTGTACTAGGATTTCTGTAATAAATAGGATGCATTTGATGTGTATTAAACAAAACTGTACTGTCGCTACCTCTGTTTTCCCCTCTTGATATATAGGAGAGAGGACTTATCTACTTAACACTCTTCAGCAAATGCTGAATTATCAGTATTTTACACTCAGAGGGTATCATGGATTTCTCTGCAATTAAATCCTAAAATATATTACTCTTACTTAAGATTTTAGATGCCATGAACAAGGACTGTGGGATACCACTAAATCAGTTACAAGTAGATGGAGGAATGACCAATAACAAAATCCTTATGCAACTCCAAGCAGACATTCTCTGTATTCCAGTAGGTAAGATGAAATTACAACTGCTGGGTTTTCTTTAAAGCTGAAAACAACATCGTTTGTAATGACTAATTATAATTTGCCCTAATGAGGGCAAATTGGATTGCTTCTTTGTTGTTGTTGCTGGTCTCTTGCTACTGCTTGAGGATGTTGGATTTTTTTTCATTAAAAAAAGTTTTAGATTTTTCATCCAGTTTTGAGTTTCACTTCCACAGAGAATCACTGACTTATTTCTCAGATTGAAATATTCCAGCACTATGGTGGTATTGAACTTGAAAGTTGTCGTACCAATTTCTAAATATCTAAGCAATTTTAAAATCAGTGAAATTAATGTTCTCCTGCAACGTGTTGGCCCTGAAAATCTTGCTCAGAAAGAAATCAGGACTTTACACCTCCTCTGCTCATGTTTTGCTCTTGCATTTCAGCAAATAACAAATATCCTTTTTTGTTTTCTTTGCCTTCACAAAACTTTGAATTCATTTGCAATGTAAAAGAAGATTCACAAAACACATTGTCCATTCTGTTTCCTCCCACAGCAGCAATGAAGAAAGAAATAGAGGTTACAGTAAAAGTGGGAATCTTGCAACCGGTTTTCTTGGCATGCATAATATGAAATACGAACCCAAATATTGTTTCTCTCTGAGGCAAATGAGAGTTTACAATACCATTATTCTGATCCAACAGCAATACAATCTTTTTAGAAATGATCATGTAACGCTTCTTTCACAGAAGCCCCGTAGAATAATAAAAATGTTCTTTAGCTTTTGAAGGATGTGTTTCAATACACTAAAGCTCTTTAAAGACCTCACTTGAAACCTGGAGCATTTCAGCATCAGTGAAAAGGGTGCATCTTTCTGAAGACATGTTTTAACCCAAAGTGCTGAGTGTTGTAAGCTATACATTAGCGTTCTTAAGGATTCAGTGTGTCACTGAGTAACATCAGGATATTATGCATCTTCACCTGTACTGTAGATTGATAATCTGCTGCATAAATGTAATAATCTTGCCTAATATGCAGCTTCTAGAAAATAATTTTGAAAAACATCATGTTGTCTCTTATACGTAAATGTGAGGCACTTCAGTGGAAAGTTTTTAACTCTAGAAATGTTATAACTTCCCTTTAATAATACATAATACACAAGGCTCATACTATCAGTGCAGATACATAGTTAGCAGATAAAAGTATATAGTCAATAAAATCAGATTTTAGAGGATCCACTGTCTGAAGCAGAGAAGCAGGCAGTTCTAGAGCTAATGGAACAGATTTACTATTGATATCTTGGGGGAGATGTTCTTCTGTAGTGTCTGTAGAAGGCAAACAAGCTAGTAAGTACAGGTGTGTAGCCGCTTATAAGATGCCTTTTCTAAATTTAAATGCTTATATATAATAACACATTATCTAGAGCATGGGAACAAGACTATTAACTTAGCCAGTGATCACCGCTTTGAGAAGGGAGAAGACAGAATACCCCTGTGTTTCGTTAACAGGACTACTCTAAGGAATCCGATGGTTGAGATCAGCAGCCCTGCTGCTGATATGAAGATGGGCAACTGTGTGATTTAATCTTGAAGGCAGTAATGATCTATTCCAAAAACTTGAATGTCTCATCACTGAAGCTAGCCTTATAACCATGTGAATGGCAATATAATGAGGATTACAATTGGTAAACTTAAAGGAAGTATATGGCAGTTGTAGAAAATATAGATCATTCTAGATATATATGTAAGTCATTAGTTCTGATGTCATCAGGGTAACTGGTTAAAAATCATCACGGCCTTCTCTGTGATTTACTCCAGTAAAGCCATCAATGCCTGAAACAACAGCTCTAGGAGCTGCTATGGCAGCAGGAGCTGCAGAAGGAGTTGGAATTTGGAGTCTGAATCCTGGAGATTTGACAGCAGTGACATGTGAGCGATTTGAACCACAGATCAACCCGGAGGGTAAAACCCTTTCCTATTATTTAAGAAATTGCAAACTTAGTATTTTATGCCTGAGAGATTGGGTTTTTTCTTTATTGAAGTCTGACATACTGAAATAAAAATAGCTATATATTAATATCCTCACAAATGTTGAAGATCAGCTTTGTAGTGTTTGGTTTAGGGAGAAGTGTTGATGTTTTGTCTATTTGTTGACTAGTAAGATGGGAAAATGGTTGAAACAACATAACTCCACGGGGGAATGTGTTAGGGTTGTTTTCTTTCTTCTTTTTGAAAGAAGCTTGGCACTGGGCATTGCAGTTAGTGGCTTTTGATTGATAGCAAGTAAAATCAAAGAAATCTTGAAAGGTTTTTACTGAGAAAGATGGCTCCTAAAGCTCCTGTGCATTTGTAAGCTTTCATAGATGTTGAAAGGACAGGCTGTTTTGGGGAGACTTCTCTTTTGGCTTTAAAAAGCCTACATTAATCATTGGGGTTTAGCTGTCTTTTTCATCAGTTCTAGAGATGGAAAGCATGTACTTGATATAACTAATCCATGTGCAAGACAAACGCATTTTTGTTTTTTCAATTATTTCTTTAGTTTTGGTACAGAACTTTGTCTTACCATTTTTATTATAGTTTAAGACAGTATTTTTAACACTGAAGGGCTTTTACATGTATAAGTACTCCACTTTGTCCTACTCGTAAATCTTCTTGGTGAACATGCAGAAAATTGCTTTGAAGTATTATTTCTCCTTACCGTACATAACTCTGGGTTTTGGGGTTGTTTTGGTTGGCTTGGAATTTTTTGTCTTCAAAACAGCATTTTAGAATACTTGTTCCATGCAGACAAACTATACTGTGCAAAAGACTGGAAAGCTAATATTATAGTCTTTGCTTCATAACTACTTGTAGTTGCATTCATATGTGCTAAGAGGCTTTTCTGTTTCCTGATTTTTCAATTTCAGAAAGTGAATTTCGCTATGCCAGATGGAAGAAAGCAGTGATGAAATCTATGGGCTGGGAGACATCTGAAGCTCCTTCAAATGGTAAACCAGAAATTAATGCAGGTTAAATATTATTAATTATCTAGTTAACCTAGGTAGTTAAATTTGAGTTTGGTGACCTTTTCTATTCATACCATCTCTAGACTGTCCCAATGATTTAAAAATTATTACTTAAAACTACTTTGGAAGCAGAGCAGGAGAATAGATAAGTTTCTCCTGTTGAAAGGAGAGCACAAGCAATATCTTGCAGGGCTCTAAAAACAGAGGGCATGAAATCAGGTTTAACTGCAGGTTTTGCAGAATAGCACTGGTTTACAAAAAAAACCACCCAACTTACTTAGAAGGAGATTCTAAGACAGTTCAAGGATTTTGTAAACTTTCTTATACTATAACCTCATATTGCAAAAGAGAAAAGTTTCATCCTGTGATTTTTCTTGGTATATCTTGCTTTTATTGTTTGCTGTATAGGAAGGAGTGATTTATAGTCACATCAAAATCTGTTTGACCCGCAAGGGTTAAGAGCAAGTTATAAAGTGAAGAATTGCGTAGACCTGTTTGTTGTTCACACACAGAGAATATGCAAACAGTTTTGAGGGACTGAACAAGAACTTTCTTTTGAAGGAGAGGGCTTTTTCATCTGTCAGGTTTGAATTAAATAAAGCCTGCAGTCTTCTATGTTCTATAATTTGAATTTATATTTCAGTAATATTTCAGGGTAAGGTTTTAGTCCTTATTCATCCTACAACACGTCATTTATGGGCTTTATCTTCATTTCATTTCCCTTTTGTTGGAAAAACTATTATAATGAAAAGTAGAAAGTAATGAATCCTCAAAATGTAAACTTGCCCCACAGTCCACAATTTCAGCCCTCAAGCTTCATGAAGTCTCTTTACTCTTGAAAGCTAAAGCTAAAATTTTCCTTTTACCATCCTATATATTGGCTTAAGTATCCTATTTGACACCTTGATTATACATACCATTCTGTCAAGGCTATTTGGAAGGAAAATAAGTACCAGCATGAGTAACAAGACTCACTTCAGTATTGTCCATTATAATTTAGTAGCCTTACATCTAAACTCTCTGTTAGGTATTCTAGAATCACAAGTGCTTGATGCGTATCTTACATATCTTTATTTCCATTTGAAGGATAGGAAAATTCTGCCTTGCAGAAAATAAAACTAGATCTTGTTCTTCAGCTCATGTGAAAATGGATATGATCTTTATCAAAAGTTACCCTCAGTGATTATCTGGTTTAACACTGGGGGGGAAATGTTATTTTCCTTAGTTCTTGCTTTGAAACTTTGTCTTCTGCTTACTAGGAGTGGTATTAGAAATGGGTTCAGCCTAGACAGTGCTAGCATTGGAATTTGGACTTGAACTCTTATATTGAGTGCCTGTTTTGAATTACTGTGGGGCTTATGCATAATCTTTTTTAGTTTTTTTTGCAAATGTCACTGCGTCTGTTGCTTTTTGCTGTTCGTATGATTTTTAACACATATATTGCAATTTATATATATATTTCTCTTTTGATTCGCTTGACTGGGAACACCCTCCCCTGGATGACATCAGGTGACACTAGTATCTTCTGTAGTCTGCCTTTGGGTTTTTTTATTATGAGTAGCATGATAATGTTAATCGGAGCAAAGTACATCTCAGGTTAGTTATTATTTGAACTAGATCACTTTAAAAGCTATCTACTAGTTTAAGTGTTGGAGTTTCTGTATTCCATCTGTTTATTTTTAGCGAAAATGAGTGATGCTTTTTGTTGTTCATGCACACAAGTGTTTGAGGGTGTGAATTAGACATATTGTACCTAAGAAAACCAGGTGAATGCTATCTCAAATCATCCTCATGTGCCATGAAATTCATAGTTGTCCGGTGCACATGCAACCTTGAACTTTCCCCCCACTTTGTCTAGCTACACAGACTGTACACATTTTATAGAAGAGATATAGGTTGGAGCAGCCTAGCAGAGTTTTGTATTGCCTGCATGACAGTGTGCATTGCAGTTAGAATAAGATTCCATCCTTTATCCTGTATTTCTTTTCATAAAATCTAAAATTATTTTGAGGGTTGTTTAAATAAAGTGAAGAACTTCTCTCCTGTCCATGAAAAACTTCATTCACCCTTTTCGTTTTTCTGATCTCCTTGGAACTATTGCACAGTTAGAAATCTTTACCTACTAAATCTATAGAATATTCTTTTTATACTTTGCTCTTGATGGATAACTGTATTCATTTTGTGACATGAGAAGAGACCCTAAAAGGCCTGTCTGCAAAACTGTGTAAGGGACTGTGTGCATATGCAATGAAGATGCATCTTCAACTTATTTATATATGTTTTATTGTAAAAGAAAGTTCTTAATGTGGATGACAGTGTTAGTTACTTATGCCAGAAGTAAGCTGTTTCATTAAGATATTCTTATGGTAAGAAGTTTATATGGTGATGTCATTTGGTCTTTGTTATTGTGTTTCGGAATTTCATTCCAAAGAAAATATTTTACAGTATATCCATTGCTGCTGCTTAGTAAGCTTTTTAGGGGTGGTTGTTTAGTTTTCTTTTTTTGTTTTTTTTTGTTTTGGTTTTGGCGGGATAGGCGGGGGGTGTTAATTAAACAGACAATTGAGGACTCTAGCATGCTCCTGTGATGATGTGTTTGTATTTTGTGTCTACTCATTCAGCCTGAATTAACTACTCAATTGTAATTTTCCTTGCATGGAAAAAAGACTGTCTGAGCTTGTAGGAGATGTAAGATCCAACTAAACACATGCTAGGCAAAAATGAAACTGAATTAATGGATTGACATTGATTTACTAACTCCGGAATGTGTCTGTGAATGAGAACAATCTTGATTATGAAGAATAAAATAAAACCATCTGCAAATAAGTGGGTAAATTTTTAACAACATGAACTAAGCATCTTGAATATTAATTCCAGGTCAATTTTTTCACAATATGGGTATACCTAAAATAAAATGAAGATCAATGTTAAGTGGGCAGATAAGCAACTTAAATTCTGGGTTTATTGCTTTTTTAAAAACAACTAATCAGTAACCTGCATATAAATATCTAAACTTGCACTGCTGGAACTCTAAAAAAAAAAAAAAAAAAAAAAAAAAAGAATTTTTTTTTTTTTCCCTTCCCCAAACTTTTTCATGCCTTTCTGACCTACAAGTGCAAGACACAACATACTCAACTCACTCTAGCCTTCAGAACATATGTTTGCTCTTGTTTTTAGATAACAGTAACTATAATTTCCTTCTCTGGAGACTTTGAAAACCCATCTGGTTTGGCTTGGGATTTTTTGTCTTCAAAACAGCATTTTAGAAAAATTCTGTGTGATGTGCTCTAGGCAATCCTGCTTTAGCAGCGGGGTTGGACTAGATGATCTCTAGAGGTCCATTTCAGTTCTGACAGTTCTGTGATTCTGTGGTTGATATAGTTGCTGTTACTATATATATATAGTTATTATATATACCAATATAGTTACTTTATATACCAATATATTGGTATATTATTTACACGGCAGATAAGCTTGGGGACAGGAGAAGTCGCAAGAAATTTCCATCTCTTGTTTGTTTTTAAAATGATGATGTCTAAAAGGGAATAGCATCAGTGATGGTATGTACAGGTTGTAGTTTTGATCAGCTTTGTGTTAGGGTGGAATGCGACATACAGAATTTGTGTTGCTGATTGGAGCTGAGCTGCTTCCCCCAGAGCATTCACTCTGGCAAATAAATTTTTGCTTTAAAAGACAGAACTAGCCGACCAGATTTTCCTTCTAATTCAGTACAGGAACTCCATTAATTAATTTGTTACATTTTATCTTTTAATGAAACACTGGAACTCCAACGCAGTCATCAGTATAGTAGGTTTGAGGATTGAACCTACTGAGGACTGAATTCATCCTTCATGTGCTGAAACGGCAGTAAGTCTTGCATGGCAACAGTGCTGTTGTTTAACATGTCTCTGTAGGGCAGGGCCATGATTTTATAACTACTGAAATGCAAAGGAAATTCTGTGCTGTGGCAGAATAGAGAACAGAACCGTGGCAAAACCCATTTACAAAACTACTAAACTGCCTTTTCATGCAGCATCTGATGACTGACTATTGAAGAACAATGCTGTATCGCATGGTATAATTTCACAATTTCATCAAAATCAAGTCAATTACTTGTACCTTTTTTTATGATCTTCAATTCTCCTGTCCCATATTTTGTTTCATTTCACTATTAATACAAGTTGTGTGTAGCAACTGGAGACCTTATGCTAAGGTTCTGTTAAGTTTTTCACACTACTTTTGGAAGTGGACATCTGAGAGATTTTAACTTACTCTGTAGGTGTACTTTTTGGGGGGATGGGAGTTAGTTGAAAATGCTGCTCTAGTTTATTAGACTCAAATTTAAAGTAATGCCTTTGCATGCTTAAATTGGCACCTCTGTAAGTGGGGATTGGCTATATATGGAATCTTACGTGACACCTGGGGTATAAAGTTCTTTGACTTAATTCTCACAGAATAAGGTGTCAGTACTGATAGTAATACTATATTCTTCCTTCTTAAATACCTTTTGATTTTTGGTTTGGTGTTTTTTATTTATTTGGTTGTTGGTTTTGTTTGTTTGTTTTCTTTTGTTGTTGTAGTTTTGTTTTGTTTTTGGTTGTGGTTTTAATTCTGTTTTTCCATTTTAGTTTCTTGTGCTGTGATAGTTACTACCAAATTGTGTAATTTCTATATAGGGATCACTATGCAGTTCCACAAGTCAGTTGCAATAATATTTCCCCAAATTCTGATAGCTGAGCTCATATTCAGGGGAAAAAAAAAATTTAAAAAAAAATTGCTTAGAGTACCTTCCCTCAATTCTTCTACTTGTTAAAAATTTACCCATCTTAATAGCGTGGTCTGTTCTCTCCCACTATATGCACATCTCACACATTTAAGTGCTGGCTTATCTCGTGTCACAAGATGCATCAGATTTATAGTTGCATTAATTGAAAACAAAAGATGTTTATACTGAATTCCTCTTATAGCTCAGCTGGGTTATAGAATGCTATTAATGTTTAGATTAAATTATACATTACTAATGCTTGTTCTTTCTTATTTAAGGTTCTCGTAAATGAGACTACTTAGTGGACTTTCTGGATGCAGCTGATTGTTTTGTTTTGGTTTGCCTTGTTGTCTGAAGAGATTCCACCACCAATGTGATTGTACTACTTGTGTGACTAAATCCATCTCTCACCAGTCCCTGAGTAACCTCTCAGTTGTACACTGAAACTTTAGTCTTCAGCCCTTCATTACTCTGCTTCCTTCCCCATCAACTCCAACTGCACTGGAGGCCTTTGCGTAGACTATCTCACACCATCCTCTAAAAATTCACAAGCCCTAGCTTTTTTTGAGACTGTTGGTATAACAAAATCCTGCAACTTCTGAGGCGATGTCAGATGTTTAACTATCTTTTTCAGGGTTTGGTACTTTATACAACACACTGCAGAATGTTAATGATGCACTATAGAACTTTGTAAGCATCTTATAATTCTTCCAGCTGCTGTGAATTACCTTTCATATGTCTATGGTTGCCAAAGATGTTTTCTTGTAGCGGCCACTGGTCTTAAACACTTTCAATGGTACAAACCTTTTAAACACTAGCTCAAAATGTATTATCAGCAGCACACATTGCCACCGGTTTGGCAATGAAGAAGTTGCTGGTACGGTCCACAGAGTACTGTTGAAATGTTCAGTTACAAAGTTGAAAAGTTTGGTTTGGCTTCTGGCGTATGTAGTCAGTTTTCCTGTTATAAGTATTTAAGACACTGAGTCCTGTAGCTGTACCTTTAAAGATAGGAGTGAGTGGATGTTTTGGTTAAGGCCACGTTTCATGTTCTTGTCCTTTTATGTTGGTTTGGAAAGACAAATTTGATGCAACATGATATTGTCAGGATAGCTTCTCAGTCCGCAGCAACTGTTAACTTAAAAGTACTCAGTACAATGCACTTTTCTTGACCAATACTGCATATTTCTGTAATCCTGCTTAAGGATATTTTAGGGGCTATTTGTTAAACTTTTGAAAGTTGAAGCTAACTAAGTTCTTCCTTAAAGAGAGTCCACTCCTAATTAAATATCAGCTCTTTAGTTCTTGATCTCATTTAGTATATCTCAGGGACCAAAATCTCCCTTTTAGTTTCTGTGTCCATGGTTTTAACAGCAAGTTGTTGAAAAATATGCTGGGACAACCCAACACCCTGGCTGGAAGAGCAAGCACTTGGCACCTGAAATGGGCCACTGGATTTCACAGGCAAGACGTGTGACAACTGAGTTGCATCCACTTTGAAGCTTTTTGTCCTCCATGGGTTAAAGGAGTGAGGCAAAGATCTTATCTTCAGCTTTCTTGTTTGTACCAACAGCGTGACAAATGCCAGCCTTATTGGTCAGGTCAGAGAAAATGTGTTCTTGTATAGTGTCATTAGAGCAGTGTAGAATGATAGATAGTGAGGTTAAATGTGGGAGCAACATGGAAAATTTCAAAGCCGTGTTTAAGTGCACTAGGAATTAAAGGGAGTGGGGTTTTCTGTGTGTGTTTGTTCTTAAAGGTTTTTGTCTTTAAAAAAGTTTTTCTTTTTTAAGCTATGAGTAGAGGCTTAGTTTTTAAAAATATGTTAAAATATGTTAAAAATATGCGTGTGTGTGAAGCAATGGATTGCACAGAAGTTCAGGTCTGTACAATATATTTAATATCAAATCCATATTAATTGCCTTTTTATTATCAAGTGCAATGACCTTTGAAAATGTGACTTTTAAGAAGTTAGAGAAGGAACATTTTTCTTCCTGTGGTTGCATGTGTAAGTTCAACAGAGTATTTTTGTGCACAGGTGAAAATACAGCAACATCAATCAAATCCCCTATCTCCTATAAGCACTCAACTGTGAGGTGTGACATCAAAAATTTTGGGGTTTTCCAGTTTGCATTGGAGAGATGAAGAAAGAGTGAAAAAGTGGACATGAATGCATGGAAAAATCTTTGTACTCCTTAGCTTTACTGGGAGCTGTTGCTGATCTCACCTTACCTCAAGGAACAAGAGTAACAGCGGCCTTCGGAGCACAAGGGGCAAGGGCAGCACACACACCTCAGCCACTGCACTTCTGAGTACAATTTCTTGCCAAAAACACTTGAAGTACTGCATCCGGGAATGATTAATGCTGAAGTGTTACCTTTGCCAAGGATGTATGTGTCGGTGGGAAAGGTAGCACATAATAAGTAGGAGGGGTATTTTTGCTGCTTTTCTGACTTATCTTTTATTGGGAAACACAATTCCTATTACTTTTTCACTGAGGAAAAACCATTATTTTATTTTCAATTGCTGTTGGAAATGTTTTTTAAGAATTTAATGCCACTGTTAACTTTCTACCAACATAGTTGAAATTTATTGTAAACCACGTGTTGGGGGGAGGAGATAAATTGTTGAAAGTTAGCTTTTTGTGAAGCTCTGATTTATTTTTTTCTATAAATTACCAGATTTATAAATTCTTACTTGAGAAATGCATCGACTTGGTATTAAAATACCATAAATAAATTGATGTAAGTTGTCAGTTTATTCTTGCACATTATCTTTCAGACATGGTTACATTAATGTTTTTTACATGAGGCATTAGCATACACTGAACAGAGTACCTCTTTTATTATCACAGACACATGCTTTAACCTGCTCTGATATATGGCTCTAATACACACGGTACTGCATTCTGCTTTTCAGTGATGCATTCAGTTTCAAGGACAGGATTGGAAATAACATTTACTCAAGTCCCTCCTTATTTGGGAAAAAACAGGAAAACACAAGTAAAATGACAAGAAGGAACACAGTTGTAATACAGGTTTGATCCCAAGGTCTCAAACAACACTGCTTGGTGGGGCCAATACACCAGGCAGGCTTTGCTCTCATGCCATTGTCTGGTAGTTCCTACAGATTGAACAGCCATTATGAGCTGGGGGAAAAAATGTTCATGCAATAGAAAACATCACTGGGGGCACAAGGTGGAGCATAAAGTATTTGTTATTTAAAAAAGCAGCTTGGGAGTATGTGTATGTGCGGAGGGTGCGTGTTTGGAGTGTGCCTGACAGACTCTTATTGGTTCTGTCTCTTTGTAGCTCCCAGTTGTATTGCGTGCACCTGGTGCTCCATCATTACGCTAAGGATATAGCCTTCTTCCGTAGTCTTTACAAAGTATTTAGTCGCCTATATTAAAACCAGTTGTGTGAGTCAGAAACAGCTTGACACACCACCCTCCTCCACCACTACCACCACCCCCCCCCCCCAAAAAAAGGCATTTAAATCTCATATCAATGAAGAAACCTTAGATAACGTTATTGCTCAATATCAGACTTCCTGTGCTTGTGACACTCTGATGTCTTCCTTTCTCACAGCAACATTACAGCCTTGCTGTAATGCAGTGCTGCACAAGAGCATACTCAAATGTCATGATTCATCAAGCTGGAGTATTATGAGATTAGAACTTTATTAATTAGATTCAGAAATTTATAAAGAATTTTTGCTCAAGAAAAGCCAATACAATGTCTATCATTGGAACTCTATATAAACAAGGTTCTAAGTATCCATATCAGCATCCAAGCTGTAATCTTCCCATCTAAAGAATCCTACATCTGCAGCTATTGGAATGCGGCCCCATTACGAGATGTAGCACAGGCTCAGTATGAGTTTTTTAAAAAAAAATACTACAATTGACTGGCATTTATAAAAGTAGTGCTTGCCAGACTTGGAGACAAGGGCAGGCGAATGTATAGCAGCCCTTTAAAACTCAGAAATGGCACAGGAACATTGTTGGAATGATTTTCCTATGCTGTCCAGAGGGACCTCAACAGGCTGGAGAAATGGGCTGACAGAAACCTCCCTTGTAAAGTTCAATAAGAGGAAGAGCCAAATCCTGCCCTTTGCAATAGGACATGCTAAGGGCCCACTGGAACACCAAGTTGAACATGAGACAGCAATTGCAGCAAAGAAGACCGCCTGCACCCTGAGCTGCATCACCATCAGGTCAAGGTGGGTGATTCTTCCTCTCTAATCAGCCCTGGTGAGACAAACCTGGAATGCTGGGTCCAACTCTGAAAGCACCAGTATGAGAGAGACATGGACATACTGACTTCAGCAAGGCTTCTGACACTGTCTCTGGTAACATCCTCATAGGTAAGCTCAGGAAGTGTGGGTTAGATGAGTGGACAGTGAGGTGGATTGAGAACTGGCTGAACAACATAGCTCAGAGGGTTGTGACCAGTGGCGCAGAGTCTAGTTGGAGACCTGTACCCAGTGGTGTTCCCCAGGGATCAGTGCTGGGTCCAGTCTTGTTCAAAATAGTCATCAATGACCTAGATGAGGGCACAGAGTGTACCCTCAGCCAGTCTGGTAATGATACAAAACTGGGAGGAGTGGCTGACACACCAGAGGGCTGTGCTGCCATCCAGCATGAGCTGGACAGGCTGGAGTGTTGGGCAGAGCGGGACATA
>WTSP01022667.1:41953-63765 GCA_025331215.1 Actenoides lindsayi
GTGGGGGGAGTGGGTGGGGGTGGTAGGGCGGGGGGGGGGGGGGGGGGGGGGGGGGGGGGGGGGTGGTGGGGGGGGGGGGGGGAAAGAGTTGGTTAGGGAATCTTAAATGTACACCTTCACATTTCATATTAAATTTACTGGAAATGCTGACTACATGAATAACATTAAGAGGAATGTGCTAGGAAAGGCTGTATGGTATTTCAGTGCCAAGCCGCTAACACTGCTTGGGTACACCTGATAAGGTACCAGTAAATACATCCATCTGTATCCTGTGAATAAAGCAAGACTAAATCAGTTAAATTAATTATGTATTATTGTGGGGAGTTTTGAAGTTTAGACTCCAAAAAAATTAAATCTGACACCAGTGGTTTACTCCTTATTGATATTTTTTTTTTTTTATTTCTTATCAGGTAAAAGATGATCTGAATATTAAAAGTAGCATGGTATCTATAATTTATTAATTTGTTTTTATTTTAGGTTTGGTGCCCCAGTTAATACAAATGAAATATGATGTAGAGGTTTTATCTGAGGAAAAATAATTTCAATTTTTCACTGAAGATAAGGAATTATGTAAAGAGCTTTGTGATGAGTGTCTGCTTTAATAATTACATAAACTTCAGTAAAACAGAGCTACCATGAACCTGAGACTCAACCACAGCATTTTTTATATTCTTCTAGTGTCTAATGTCTATTTTACATAGAATCTGCTGTGGAGTTTTTTCTATTGTCTCTTTGCGGAAAAAAATACACTGCCTCTGCTCTTTTAATCAGATAATTGTTTGCTGCATCTTATATGATTGACAGTTTTTGCCAGACAAAATGTGGAAAATTTAATTTGTACAGTTTCATTTCTTACCAGTTTTGAAGGATGTGATTATTTCTGTTGTTCTTTTCTAGAGATGATAGGTCTTCAGGCTGGAATCTTTAAACAGTAATTATTTCTGATAGGAAGAAAGGGAAAATAAATGGACTGCCAGGTATTTACTATTTACTTTGGTGATATCCAGCCTTGTTCTAAATGCCTTGTCATTATGTTTACAAGATAAAGTAACCTCCTTGTTTTGGCAGAAAAATTTGCTATTCATTCTCTGGTTTGCCTGGACTTGCATCTAAAGTACTTTTCTCAACGTATATGGTCTGAACTTTCAAAACAAGTAACAAATAGATTGAAAAGGATGCATTGAAAACTATGGAAGATGTGAACAAAAAATGTATTTTCTTACTAAAAGGAGAACTGAGCACACAAACACCAAAGAGACTTTTTCCATTAATAGTCTTCACTGAGTTTCAATTATTGCAAAGGCAGTTTAGTGCTGGAAATAAGAAGTTGCACTAGTGTGTTAGAGATGATCTATTCCTTATTTTTCTGTAAAATAACATCGGCTTCTACAAATAAATAAAACTTTATGTTCCAGTCTAATGTCTTTATACTTTCCATTGCAATTTCTTTAAGTAGTATAATTCAGATGTTTCAAGAATACACAATGAAGATCAAATGCTGGACATCATAGTTACAATGTTCTCATAAATATTCCTGTAACTTATGTTAAGAATTGTCATACATCCAAATTTGTACTAGGTAAGCTCACGGCCTTTCCAGCTCAAGAAATCTATTACCAATACACACTTAGGTTCTGCAGCTAATTGTGCTGAAGGAACATTGGCAAAATGAAGCGGTACCAGCTGTTCAGCACAGTGAGGGAGTACTTGTACTGTTGAAAAAGCGCTCTGACCAAATCTAAGTGGGTTTGCTCAAAAGAAGCCTTTCCCCAGGGACTTTGTTCATTTGTGAGGCCCCAGATCTCATATTTACCCAAATATTAAATTATATAAGAAGTAAAGATGCAGGTTATGCTTTGTACCTTAGCATGTTACTGGTGGCACCTCCCCACCTTGTCTCTCTGGCAATACAGGAATAAACCTAGATACCTGTTGTCTAATCTGAAGAAAAGCAAAGGGGGAGAGGAAAGAAAGCCTGACCCTGTTTCTTTTTCTTTCTTATTTCAAGTAGTCAGCAGGAGGGCTGAAAGGAAAGAGAAGCCCCAGGGGAGCCCCCCCACTTGCTGGCCAGGCTTGCTGGGAATAGGGAGAGGGAAGGTGTCTGGGCAGGCTGAGATGGGGTGATGGCAGCACATCCCTGCAGAGAGCCGGCAGCAGCAAAGGGATGAAAGTGAAGCTTTCTAGGCTTTGACCTAATTGGGAGGCACAAACTACTCATAACTATGGTTTTAGAAATGCTGTTGTCAAGCCTAGGCTGACAGCTTTGTGGATAGTTTCAGGATACAAACGTGGGAGAGGATGAAGGACATCACCTCCGGATCCATTGGGTCAGGAAATGCAGTTTTTTATTGAGTAGCGAAATAGACCATTGCAGAGATGTAGGACTTCTTTAAGTTTATGTTGGAATTCCTTGCACAGCTCAGGAAGTGGGGTAGTGACTTAATATTGATTGTTTCATATTTTTCCAGCCATTTGGAATTGCACTATGTGATTTTTCAAAGCTAGCCAAGTATAAAAGGCACTGTGGCATGTAACAGTGTAATTTCAAACTTTTCACAGGGCAATATTTCTACTATTTTCACAAATCTCTTTTGTCAGATTTTGCCTTTGTTTCCAAAAAGCCCCTTTTGTACTCACTGGCTGGTGCAGCTGGAGATGTGGGCTGGAGCTGCCCACTGTCTGTCTGCAGCGTCTCTGGACGCATTGAAGCAATGCCCAACACCCATCTTCTGCTTTCTCCTTCAGAGCTGTGAAGGAACAAGCTGCTCAGGGGCTTTTTGGTAGCCACATCTCGGCCCCTCTGTCTGGTGTTTTGAACAAGGGTCCAAAGCTTCGGGTGCTGCCACCACCCCGCTCCTTCCCTTAAAGCTGCTTAAAAGCTATGTGAAAGACAATGGGGCTCTAAGCAGAGGATGATGCTGTTGCTGGGGGTGCTGGGTTTGGGTTCCTGGGCAGTGGGCTAAATTACTTGAGGTGTGAAAGGAAAATGAAAGTAACATCTCTTAAGGTGGGATAGTAATTTTTTGCTTTTAAACCAAAATACTGCCATTTTATACAAATGATAAAAGAAAGGAACCTTCTTAATGTCAGCTTGTCTAATTATTTTAGAGCCTCATGACTACAAGTTGAGCTGTGATCTTTATATGATTATGAGCTAATGCCTGGATATTTTGCATCTAATGTCTCAGTGTCCTACACACTAATTACCTTCCTAAAATATATATTTTTTAAATTGATTTATTTAGCAGGCATTACCTTCATGACCTTTTTGGTTCAATAAAATTAAGTGCCTGCAGAAATACCATTTGATGTGCTTCTCTTTTCTTTATGCCTGCCTCATGTTGGTCAAACAGCTTTCTTCTAACTGTTATCTCTATTTAGATTTAATTTGGATAGGTGTAAGAGATTAATCCCAATGTAGAAAGTTACAAAGCTTTAAAATTTACCATACCAGAAACCTTGAAAGAAAAAACAAATATACATAATTATTAAACGTACTTATTATTGGTATCGTTCAAAAGTAGAGAAACCTATACAGCTTAGTATATTTAGTCATGGACTAAACTAGACTAAGAATTATCTGTCTATACTGACATTTTTTTTACTATATCTGTTGGTACATTTCCTACTGTTTCAACACTATAATGTATTTCATTCTGTTTTAACACATTAATTCAATGCATGTGAGTGGACAGCTCCACTGGGACCATCTATAAGCTATCAGTAAACTGGATTATCTGTTATAATTGTGTACACGCACACACATCTACATTACCAAACAGGCTGTTTACAGGACAGGTAAACACCAGGTAAAACTACCAATATTTTCCCATTAGATGAATATAAGACCAAAACAGATATGGGTACCTATCTTGTAGTTCCTGTCATGGATGTTCCCTTCATAGGCAGTTGTTCTTTGCTAAATTCAGTGGTTTAACTGCAGTTTAACAGCAACACAGCAATTGCAAACCCCCATAAATTGAAAGGTAAGAAGAAATATCAAAACATTACATGTGAGAAATCTGCATCACACAAATATAATTTGAGATTAATTTGTAATGTTGTTGCCTTCAAAATCTGTCATGGTGATAAACCTAACAGATGCATAGCATGTTGTAACTGCTCCCTGCCTGCAGAACTAGTGTTCTCGGCTCCTTCTCCTGTTTCTCCTCCTCCTCCTGGAAAGGAAAGGACAGTATTTCAGTGCTGGATTCACTCAGTTCCTTGTTCTTGGTAGGGAATGGTTGAAATCTTTGAGACAGGCTTTGGGATTATTAACCTCTTACAAAGTCTGTTCCACTGCAATGTGGGAATAAAGGTAACCTGATAACTAAGAGGTACATTTTAAAGCAATATCTAGGGGTTTATCAGCATGTTATCCCACCAAAGATGATGGATAAAACGAAGTCATTTAGATATAGTGCTATTAACATACTTTTCTGCAGTGTTCAGAAGTAGTGCAGCACACCAGGACACCTTATGTTTTTATTTAAACAGTGAATCAAGTAAGAAGGGAAACAAAAAAAATGTAATGGAGCTTTCAGGGATGATGTGACATTTAGAGCCTTAATCTATATTATTTCTCTTCCTACAACATATGAAAGGTCTTAATCTGCTGCAGACATTTAATTTCTGATTTTTGAAATGGTGGCAAATCAAAGATCATATACTACAGTATATTAGACCAAGAAAGTACAGCCACTCTCTTCCTACTGTGAGCTTCTCTTCTCTCCTGTGTCCAATCTTAGCCATAAAATGCATAGAATGCTTATGACTTGAAAGCATTTTTCCTCCTTGTGGGTGATGGCTCAGTGTTTATTCTGCTGAGTGGCAGTTCACCGGGTGTTGTGTAGCTGGGACCTTTCAGAAAATTATTTATTCTGTAATCACACTCAAACTCTTTTTTAAAATTATTTTTCCAAAGCCTGAGTTTACTAAGTAGACTAATAAGTTTGCACTATGCGGCTTTTACAACATTCTAGTGAAATCGGGTGGGTTTTGTTATTCAAATTCCCTGAACACTGAACAGTCACCAGAGGACACGGCCACAGTGGTGCCGACGCAGCTGGTCAGGAGCTCGGTCCTACAGCCTCCCAGACAGCAGAAGCTGTGAGAGCAGCACCAGCTCCCTGCCAAATGCAAGCGGCTCAGGAAGAAAGTGAAGTTGGGTGTAATTCTGCTAGAGTTTTGGGGTTTTTTTTTCTGCCTTCACCGTGTCTGTAGCAAAACAGAAGAGGTAATGAAAAAAAATGGTCTTTCTGCAACATGTCTTTTAAAGGAGAGGGAGTCAGACAACCAGGATGTAGGCTATTGTTTCTTTTCTTCCTTGAAGAGATAACAAAACGGCACTTATGATGGTCTGACTGGCTCAGGGAGACCTTCATGCTTTCCTGATTAACACAGGCAAGGCCATTTACACAGCCCATTGGCCCACTCAACTGATACAGCCATTTACAACAAAGGCTGCCTTTTGGTCCCTTTGGTGTTGGGATGAGTTCATTTTCCTTTACAACAGCTGTGGCCACTCCCTATATTCTTCCCTGAACTTCAAGAGCACATTGTCTTTGCCTATCTCTTCTGAGCCTTCTTCCACTCTAGGGGTGGGCTGACCAGCCACACAAGCCTGGGACAGTGAAGGGAAATGTTTCGGGAGCAGATAGTCTGAGCTTTTCATTCAACAGGTAATGACATTAGAGATAAAATTACTCCTTTTCTGTCAAGATTAAGTTAGCACTGAATTGGTCTATGTACAAACACTTGGAACAGGCACAAAACTGTACCAGACAGACAACATGAGAAAATAAGGAGCAAAAGAGTAGGGGGTGGGATGGTAGGGGGAGGAAGAGGACAGTTGTCTCCCATACCATACTCATTAGGAAACTCATTAGGTGTGGGTTAGATGAGTGGACAGTGATGTGGACTGAGCACTGGTTGAGTGACAGAGCTCAGAGGGTCATGATCAATGGTGCAGGGTTGAGTTGGAGGCCCATAATCAGTGTTTCTCCCCAGGGATCAAGCAGTACTGGGTCCGCTCTTATTTTACATATTCATCAATGACCTATATGAGGACACAGAGTGTACCTTCAGCAAGTCTGGTAATGATACAAAACTGGGAGGCATGGCTGACACACCAGAGGGCTGTGCTGCCATCCAGCATGAGCTGGACAGGCTGGAGTGTTGGGCAGAGCGGGACATAATGAAGTTCAACAAGGGCAAGTGTAGGGTCCTGCACCTGGGGAGGAATAACCTCATGCACTAGTACAGGTTGACCTGCTGTAAAGAAGCTCCATGGAGAAAGACCTTGGAGTCCTGGTGGACAACAGGTTAACCATGAGCCAACAGTGTGCTCTTGTGGCCAAGAAGGCAAATGGTATCCTGGGGTGCATTAAGAAGTGTGTGACCAGCAGATCAAGGGAGGCCCTCCTCCCCCTCTGCTCTGCCCTAGTGAGGCCACATCTGGAGTACTGTGTCCAGTTCTGGACTCCCCAGTTCAAGAGAGACAGGAAAACTACTGGAGATAGTCCAGCAGAGGGCTACAAAGATGGTGAGGGGACTGGAGCGTCTCTCTTACCTGAGAAGGTTTTGACACCTGGATCTGTTTAGCCTGGAGAAGAGAAGACTGAAAAGGGATCTTATCAATGCTTACAAATACCTAAAGGGTAAGTGTCAAGAGGATGGGGCCAGACTTTTTTCAGCAGTGCCCAGTGACAGTACAAGGGGCAATAGTCACAAACTGGAACACAGGAAGTTCCATCTGAATGTAAGGAAGAAATTCTTTACTATGAGGGTGACAAAGCACTTGGACAGGCTGCCCAGAGAGGTTGTGAAGTCTCCTTCTCCAGAGACTTTCAAAACCTTCCTGGACGTGTTCCTATGCAACCTGCACTAGGAGATGATGCTTTAGCAAGGAGAGTTGGACTAGATGATCTCCAGAGGTCCCTTCCAACCCCTAGCAGTTTGTGATTCTGTGAGTGAGTCCTGTGATAGGCCACAAGAATGGTTAAAGGATTGAGGCATTTGTCATGGGAGAAGCTGGGACTACTCAGCTTGGAGAGCTCAGGCACAAATACCTGATGCAGAGAGTAAAGGCTGTGAAGCCAAACCCTTCTCAGTGGTGCCCAGTGACAGGATGAGAGGCAATGAGCACAAACACAGGAAATCCCATTCAAACCAAAGAAACTCCTTTTTTCCTCTGAGGGTGGTCACACACAGGAGCAGGTTGCTCAGAAAGGTTGTGGAGTTTCCATCCTTCGAGATACTCAAAACCCAATGGGACATGTCTCTAATCTCAGTGACCCTGCTCTGAGCAGGGGTTTGGACCAGGCGATCAGAGGTACCCTTCTGCCTCTCCTAGTCTATGAGTCTGTGGTTAGGTCAACCACAGCTTGTCTGGAGCATAGGCTAACAGCTTGAGGCAGCTTATAATAAAGGCCAGGGAAAAGACAATGCTCATTCATTTGGACAAAAGCATCTCACTTTGTATGAATCAGTTTTCACCCACTGTTGTATTTCAACATTATTCAACTGGAGTTATTGCTGTGTTACCCTATATATGTTTGTTTTGGAAGAGTCAGCCCTATTGTGTGGGCTTATTATCTTACTTGTTTAGTTTTGTGAGATAATCTTTTAAGCAGCTGCAGTGGGAATCTAAGCAGGATGACTTTATCAGATTTCTGATTGCTTTAGTCTAATACCCTGTTTTTCACAAGGAATTGTACTTCCAGATGCTTCAAAGCAGCCCAAAAGTCAAGCATGAGATAACATCCTTCCAAAGAGACCACAGTTAAATTGTAGTTAGCAAAACCTAAAATACGTGTTCCTTAAATTTTTCTAATAGGAAGACATCTATTTGGGAGTCATTTCTTTTTGTCTGTGGTGGTTTTTCTCTAAATCCATGGAATGCTGATCTAGGAGTTTCTTCTCTGGCTATCCTTGAAAGCACATTCTCTTCGGTCAGAAGGATCTCCTACATCATTACTCTTCAGTTCTGCAGGGATGGAACATTCTAAGAACTGAAGATCCAGCAGCTCTAGTTTCCTGACGGCCTTATATGTTTCTTGGGTCTTGTGCAATTGGAAAAGAACTTGCAGACAGGACAGCTTTGGTGATCAGTTGTCACTGTCTGGAACAAGTATTTTCCCTCCCAGATCTAAAGCTGTTGCAGTTGTCTTCTGTTTGTTTTGGCAATGGGATGGGTTAGTCAGCATGCTCATCAGCACCCACATCTCCTATACTACTTCACAAACAGCTTCAGGAATTTTGAGTATATCACTTCAGTTACCTATTTTTTGTTAACTTTTCTGACTACATTAGTCCTATACATCTTTCTTGCACATGTTGTCTTGCAGGTGAACAGATTACTGAAAACATGCCAGGTCTCTTAGTGTTCGACAGAGGAACTCAGGATTCATGAACTGTCATTGGCTTTTATGAGCACAGAAATCCCTTCTGTATTACTATTTCATGTCCAACAGGATTCAGCTTATGGCTGAGTGGATGCATAACACAAATATTAATGCCTTCACCTGAATGATGTTTCAGTACCAACATAACTTTCTTGCACAAATACTAAAGCTGAGAGCTGCCCCATTATGAAGGGAGGTTACTTGAAAAACCATGTAAATGGCTTCAATCCCTATCTGCTTATAACTAGAGTCTAACTCCAAGACTTTTGTGGACAGCATTTTCTGGAAATGAATGTGCCAGTGCTGCTTGTCAACTTCAATTTTTCAGGGAGAACTGATTTTTCAGTTGTGCGGTTCTGAAGAACTGACTCTTCAGCTTAAGAAACTGCTTTCACTGGAATAAAAGCTTCTCAAGCCCTCACGCTATGAATACTGGAGGCATCAGATATTCTCCAAGATTTTTGTTTTTGTTCTAATGAATAAGGGGAAAAGGGGGAAGAGTGACTTATATTGAGTATGCAAGAACCCCATCTTCATTGTGAAGCAAAATATGAGATGATAACTTTAATATTGTTGTCTAAATAATGATTATTGTGTCTCAGTTAAACCCCAAGACGTATAATATTAAGTGTCTTTAAGACACTGTCCCTCAGGAAATTGGCTTGTATTACCAGTGCTAGCTATTCTTATGTGGACTCTAGTTAGTCTTCTGCAAGGTGTAAACCACTTCGTATGCAACATGATGCCTCTGTTCTGTGACCTTCTAATACATAAGCCTTAAAACAAGCAAATTGTACCTTATCTTGGTCTGGGTTTCAGCTCACTGATGAACTTCAGGCTCAACGGTTGTCAAGGGCTGTTACACCCAGCAACAGATTTCAGATCATGTGATCATTTCTTTGATTGATACTGGTTTTAGTTTGACTGCTGATATTACACCGATACATGTGTATACAATGCAAGGTTCGTAAAACTTCTGAACATTAAGTAATGTTCAGTAATGTTAGGTAAAATTCATATTAATTAAATTAAACATATTAGTGCTGAAAGCTTTTATTTGCTAATCTTGAAATAGGTTATTTTTTTATTCATGAGTATGTGAAATATTGAATCCCAATTGCTGTGCAAATGAGTTATATACTGGAATATGCAGGTATGGTTTTATTATTTGCTGTGTGAGATAAATACTTCGGAAAAATAGATAAAAAATACCAGAATTTTAGCAGTTCAGAGACCAGTGTATTGCAATAGTAGATCAATATAACAAGCAACATGGTGGTTAAAGGCCATAGCATCAGTAATTTAAACCATCAGTACTTGTTTAAAGCATATCCTTGAGCATCTGAAATTGTTGGAAGACTATTATTTTTTAAAATCAGTTATTCCCACTTGGCTTTCAAAGTAACATCTGCTCAACTTACCACAGCAGCATTTGGCACAGGATTCTCTAAATGAAAATGTTGAAACCATAATTTAAATATTTATGCAAAAACATGAGTCACAGCTGTATTACCTTACAATAGAAACAGAGATAGCATCAGCATATGAGCAGTTCATTTACACAGTGTAAATCAGTACTGCCAAACTAGTTTGAAGTAAATGTGTAGTAAGAAACACAGATGAGGAAAGACAGCAAACTCTTTCATAATAAAATAAAAAACAAGGGGTGTTGTAATTCCTATTTACAGAAATTCCCCAAAGATTGTTAATGTTATGAATTTTCTCCTAAAAGTCATGAAGTTCCACTACCAAGGTTACACACAGATGTAATAGTCCATATCCACAAAGCACCCATTAAAGTATAATTAGGTAATTCCTGTCGCTCTATGGCCATTTAGTCTTGGACACTGCCTAGACTTTGAAATGAACTGCTGTTCCATAGTGAAGGAAACGGATGTAAGTAAGATCCATCTCTCTTTTTTTTTTTTTTCTTTTAGTTTGAAGATAGAGGTTTTGCAGTGCATAACACAGAGGTTCTCATTATTATGATGCTTGAAATTACACTGAGCACAGGCATCTTCAAGACACCTCTCTTCCACTCTCTTCTCTGGCCCTGAAAAAAGCACAAACATTATGTATCTGTTCAGAAGGCTGTTAACATTTGATGGTTTATTATTTTGAGTTTGCTTATCTACTCCATCACTATGAGTCCAGACTCTGTCAGTAAAAGAATTCCCATTTCTGAAGAGGAACAAGAAGCCAGGCTTTCTCCATCTGTCCCTTCACTGTGCTACTATAGCGAGACGATGTCTGACACTCTTAAGGTGTGTGTAATCATGGCACTAGAGATGTGAAGTATGACAATGCCATACTTTGAAGATACATTCATCAGACCATATACTCCTTATTCACCTTTGTAGAGCTAATCTGTCCTCTGGACAGATGGACATGTAGCTGTAGTCCAAAAGAAACACTATACAGAGGGATGAGCTATTTAAATAACAGTTACACTGAAGTCCACACATTGGGTGTTTGTTGGGATTCAGGATAGTATCTTACAGGGTTTTTATGGATCTGGCTTACATCACAACAAGAACAGAGTGCTGCATCTGGAAAATGGCATTCAGGGAAGAAAAAAAAAGTATCTGAAAAAAGTATTTGATGCACTGTATAATTGCATTTGTATAAATTCAGATATTCCTTCTCCATCCCACCTTCAGTGCTGAAGTCCACACTGTAACCCTTTGCCAGCACAGCTGTGCCACCTGTGGGAATAAGAATCCTTTGCTTGGTTGGTATTTTTGCACCTGCATACATCAGACGTAGTGGCAGTGCTGTGCTGTTACTGGCTTCACTGGCATTTCAGGTGGGGGCTAATCTAAAATCTCTGTATTGTTACAGAAAAACTGCGTATCTGCTGTCTTGTTTCTCTGCATTAAGGAATCCTTTAGCAGACATAACCTTGGCATCTTGGGCTTGAACTAAACCAGACTGTTATCAGAGATCACAGAATCACAGAACCTTAGGGGTTCAAAAAGATCATCTCAAAAGATCATCTAACCCAATCCCCCTGCCGGAACAGGACCACCTAGATCAGGTCACGTAGGAACGCATCCAGGTGGGTTTTGAGTGCCTCCAGAGAAGGAGACACCACAACCTCTCTGGGCATCCTGTTCCAGTGTTCTGTTACTCTCACTGTGAAGAAGTCTTTTCTCGTATTTATGTGGAACCTCATATATTCCAACTTGCACCTGTTGTCCCTTGTCCTATCATTGGTTGAGACTAAGAGCCTGACTCCATCCTCCTGACACTCTACATATTTATAAACATTAATAAGGTCACCTCTCAGTCTTTTCTTCTCTAAGCTAAAGAGACCCAGCTCCCTCAGCCTTTCCTTATAAGGGAGATGTTCCACTCCCTTAATCATCTTTGTGGCGCTGGCCTGAACTCTCCCAAGCAGTTCTGTCCTTCTTGAACTGAGGGACCCAGAACTAGACACAATATTTTACTAGCTCATTTTCCAGGGCAAGTCCCAGAATCACAGAATCACAGAATTACTGAGGCTGGAAAAGACTTCTGAGAAAGTCACATAATGATGCTAATTTAAACAAAGCAGAACAAATAAAGTGCTTACAAAAGTCATCTTTCTACAGTGAAGACAAGCTTTTAAAGCACATGAGAAAGGAATTAATGGTAAGAGTTTAAAAAAAAGTCCCAGTGATGTTATCACTTCATTTGGGTATGTGCACAGCTAAGATCAATTGATTCCTCCAGTCCCCTTTGTTCCTTAGATCTGTCTTTGCTAGTATCCTCTATGGTGGAAATTTTCCAAAGCACAAAAAAGCAGATTTGTCATTACTGTCATTTTCCTACCAGAGCAGCTGTTGAGGAAATCTGGTCCTAACTGTAAAAATGAAACTCCTATTTGATCAGTCATGTAACTACACATTGCTGGCTCTGTGCATGGACTGTTATTATTTAAGCAAGGTGCATTTTGTACTCAAAAAAACATTTTCACAGATATTTATTGTGTTATTTATTGTGTTCATTTTCAACAAACCTACATTTGATTAGCTTCTTTGACATTTTCATCATTTGTTAGTGCCACCTAGTTTAGCATTACATTAATGACACAAGTGACTTGAGAGAAAATTTTAAATTATAAGGGAGTTTATAACCAACTGCAATGTATATATATTAAAAAAAAACCCTCTTCTATATGACTATGGTAAGTTCTGTTTTAAATCTGAAGCTTTTGATTAATTAAAAATTTAAAGCATTTTAATTAAATTTAAATTGTATTTTCTGAATAAAGAAGATATCTTAATCATATTTTGCCTTTTCTGAAAAGCAACATCTGTTTATAATTTTAAAAAAGACACTTGTTGACTGCATTAATTTTTCTCAGGAAAACTAAATTAATTTATAATTAAAGGTGCTCACTTGGCGGTATAACAAACAAAAGCTTTTTGTTTAGTCATAAAACAAGCTGTTCACAGGCAGCAAACTAAATCTTACTCTCTTACCCTCATGCACCACATAAGTAAATATATTCTTGTTGCAAATCAAACCCGGACCATGTCTTTGGGCATTAGGATGTCCTCTGAGATTATACTTTGTCCTTGTGTAGCTACTTGCCTGATGCATGCCAAAGGAATTTCTAACCCCATCATCAGTCAGTGGGCAAACAACCACCAAAGACACCAGTCTTCTGTCAGTAACCTGTGGCTGAATCAATCTGGTATCAAACCTACTATTCTGGATCCCATTCAGTCGTCTTATTTCCTTTATATTTCTTCTCTTCATTCACCAGTTTTTTTATTGTGGGTACACTCTATGTGTTTATATGACTCCAAATAAGACTAATAATTTCTTAATATTTGTGATAGACCACTGCAGTGTGGGAAATGTAATTCAGTTATTCATTATTCTATTTCTGTGTTGTTGTTTGTTGGGTTTTTTTTAAATACTATGTTATTTATCTTAGTAGAGATGAAAAAGGGCAGGGTCTCTTAACTCTGGTTGTAATCATCCTATTTTTTATGCCTACAGGTGTACGCAAATTTAAGCCTAGCTCTTAATCCATCAAGACCAGTAAGTCTCCTGAGAGGACAGTTAGGCTATGAGTGCCCCTCTCTCTGCATCAGCAGAAATCTGACCATGTGGAGCATGGCCGGAGAAGGCAGTGGGAAGCAGGCAGCAGCCAGGGTATGAACTCACCTTGCCTGCAGGGACTGCCTTCCCCACCCTGTCATGTTTGGGCATCACAGTGGTGGGACCAGCAGCTTGCCCTAAACTTGTGCCCAACATGCAGCAAGAGGTGGTACTTTTTGAAGGATTTCAGGAACTTTGAGTATTTATTCCAGATCTTCAAATACAGTGAGGCACCAAGCTCCCAATAGGACTAATTCACCCAGGGTCACACCAGGAGTCTGGGATGCTTTTTCTCAGGGCATGTAGTTTGGTCAAAGACAGAGGCTTTAACCAGGATGGTAACCAAGGGCAGCTCCTACTCAGCCATTCATTCACTTCATGTCAGCCTTGCCCAGGTGACATTTAGAAACCTGCTAGGGTTCTTGACAAAAATAAAAATCTGGAGTACTGTAATTATACATGTTTATCATATTATCAAGTAAATTGTGTAAAGGAAGTTGATGTAAAATGCTACATATTTTTAATTAAAATTTATTTCAGTGTGTAAAAGGAGACCACCAAGTTTCATAATTAAATCTTGGCAAAAGGATTTTAATGCAAAATGGCAGTGTGTAATTGCATTAATTGTGTAACGCTACTAAATATGACTTTCTCTGCTTCTTTACTGATGGAGTAGGAAGGAAAAGAAGAAAAACACCATACTGAAACCTCTCTGCACAAGAGTGGATATTAGTCACTTCAAACTCTTTCCAGTTTAATAGAATGCATTACCTTAACATTCAGAGCGAGGAAAGTAATATTCTCAGTGGTGAAAAACAGTCAGATATCATTAACAGCTTGAAAGTGGAGGTGATGCTTTCATCACTTCTATTTTCTTTTCCCTCTCTCCTCTCTTCTGCGTCCTTTTCAGAGCCATAGCTTCATTTTCCCTGTTCTCACTTAAGTGACTCCAAATTACTGCTTTCTGGCAAAATGAAGCTGGATTTTCTGAGGTTTCCTTCCATATTTTGTCAAGGAATGCACTGCTGGGTAGTGTCCAAATTTTCTTCTCCTTTGGATTATATGTCCATATGTTGTCTGAACTACCTGTGCAAAAACAAGAGAGTGAAAGAAACTCTCCTACATCATGTGTTCTCGAGACCCCTTTCTCCTGGCTTCTCCGCAGGTGGAGCTGTAACTTTTATATCAAAAGGATATATATTTTTTTTACATTCCCTGCTTTTTTCCATACACAGTATTTGGCTCCACAACCACAGCTGCAACCCTCTGTTCATTCAGCTCTGGAGAATCCCTGTTGTCCCCTTCATCTGCCCCAAAAGCCACATTGACAGCAACAGGAAATCTGTGTGCTGGCCTGGCTCTGTGACATCAAGGCTGTCAAAGCTGCATAATTTGCAAAAGGATTTGATTTTTTGAGTAAGCTACAAGAAGGTGATGGTGGCCAAGCACACTAAAATTTCACAATGGACTTGTTCTTCTGCAAGTGCTCTCTGACTTTGTCTAGGACTAAATACTAATAACTCTTTGAAGGTTTATCCATCAGTCACATCCCCTGGCACAACATGACAGTGGTTGTCTGACGCTGTTCCAGGAAGCACGCACGCTGCCACCTAACCAAGGACCGACCATATATATTTATTAGGCTTAAAGCCCTGCTGGTCTGTGGTGTGTTACTGATAGGGAAGCAGAAGCTGGTGAACAGGGAGTAATAATGTCCTGGCAATTACCCACCCTAGTGACAGCTGCTTTTGTGCTCACAGAGTTGCAGCTATAGTGTTGCACCAGGTTTCCTTACATAAAGGGCAGGGAAATGGAAGAAGCAGCTCCCTGTTTAACACACTGAGTTTAACAGTCCCTTTTTAATTCTTTCTATTTAATGCAGACAGGTTGGAAGGGACCTCTGGAAATCATGTCGTTGAACCCTCCCTGCTAAAGCAGGCTCACCTAGTGCAGATTGCATAGAATGCGTCCAGGCAGCTTTTGAAAGTCTCTAGAGAAGGAGACTCCACAACCTCTCTGGGCACCCTGTTCCAGTGCTCTGTCACCCTCATAGTAAAGAAGTTTTTCCTTATATTCAGATGGAACTTTCCGTGTTCCAGTTTGTGACTATTGCCCCTTGTCCTATTACTGGACACCACTGAGTCTGTCCCCATCCTCTTGACACCCACCCTTTAGATATTTGTAAGCATTGATAAAATCCCCTTTCAGTCTTCTCCTGACAAATCCAAGGGTTTATTTTTCTCACCTCTTATCCCAAATCTGTTTGTTGTCCCTCCTGTGCTTCGCTGGCAAGGGAGGAAGGACAAAGAGAAATAGTTCTCATGTCACCTAGCCTTTCTCCCTACTGGTTTTTCTGTGTTTGTTTTTTGCAGATAAAGAAAGTTTGATGATTTCTGAGAAAGAAAAAAAAAAGAAAAAAAAAAGAAAAAAAAGTGTTCTGCCTTTTGCAACAGATTATGTTCATTGCTCTCCACAGCAAAGAGATGTTGTCAGGCAAAGAGGGATTTATTTTGGGCAGTTCAATATATGAAGATCAGGTTTTGTAGGATTAGCTCCAATTGGACCACAGTGACACTAGTGTAGATAGATCTGGAAAAGGTCACAAAACTCACTTAAACAGAAGACCTGTTACCCTGCTTCTTTTTGGTCCCTCATATAGTCAGAATCCAGCATGATCTGGATGTCTCTGTATCCAGTCTCATATTAAAGATGAACTTGACTGCTCTGCTGTAGTCCTTCACCCAAAGCTCATGCTTTTCTCCTGATTATTGTTCATCCATTTGGCAATACGAGACTATGATGCTCTTAATTCATGAATTAGAAAAAGCCCTGGTGGCACTTCTAGATAGTCTATACATGAGATACAGCCAGTGGAATTTAATTATTTACAGTATATCCAAAACAGGTTTCAATGATATAGCCATGATTCTGTGGTGGAAGAACTTTAAAATTCTTCATTAGGAAATTATTCATCTCAGCAAGGCGGGGGTGGATGTTTTTCACTGTCACCAGGCTCTCTGTTGCTATCAGCCTTTTAACTGGTAAGGAAAGTCATGATGTCTCATCACTACCCCAGGGACAGTGTACTTACCAAATGGAGGTAGGTGTATACCCTAAAGGACAAGGATGATATACAGGATTTATTCCCTTCCTCCAGGGGACTACAGCTGTTTTTCTGGCCATTGGTCCTTTGCTTTTCTACTTTCTTCCTCTCTAGGGATCACTTTTACACTTAATTGTTAATTTTTATTATTTTAATACAAGTTTCTCAGTATTTAGGATTCTGGATTAAAATTATTACTTGCAGGTATGGTTATATATATATACACATATTTTAAAGCTGCTAGTTTTCACCTTTTCTTAAGCTCAAGAAGATAAAAATAAATCTGTACTTCAAATCATGTAATGTTTGAGGAGTTGGACTTGGCAGCATATTTCTGCCCTCTAATTGGACTTTGGAAGACAGCTCTTACATAGAAGGTCTGTTGGATCTACTCTTCTCTTTATTTCTATGTGCCTTTCATTTTTTCTGTGATGTAGTGTGAGTATGTTGGGATTACTCTACTTAAATATTTTTCCATTACCTTCCTTTGTTAATTGTCAAAAAAGAAACTTACATTGCACTGCTTCATGCACTTGTAATATGTCAAATAGCTGACTTTTATTTTCCTGACTCTGTATTTTTAATTAAATGGTACTTTATGATTTTTAAAATTTAATCTGTAACATGATGAATAATTGTCTAATGTGTAGGTTTCTGCTGTTTAGTTTTTTTCTGAATCTGTAACATAATGAATAATTGTCTTAAGTGTAGTTTTTTTGTTGTTGTTTTCTGATGGGAGGTAGGACAGTGAATAAAGTGGTTCATTATTAGAATGTAAGAAGTTCACAGACTATTCTAAAATCAAAATGTGAGTAGGTGGATAAATAAGTAAAATCCTTGTAATTAGTGTGCTTTCCAGAATGCATAGTGGGACTTGTATAATTTATATCGTAGTACAGATTTATTACATATTAACTGTAATGACCCATCAGCGCCATAATAAGTTTTGAGCCAGAGTGCTTGTTTCTTTGCATGATCATTCTAGTTTTAAAATAACCTTCATTCTATTTCTGCTGTTCCTGATGGGGCTAATGAGCAGTGCTTATGTAAAATACCCCAAAGGCAGTTAAAATCCCAGAACTTAATTTCTGGTAAGAAACAATTTTTGATGAGAACATTGCTATTCTGAGCCATGATTAGTCATTAAAAATCAGCCAAGTGATTTTTACGTAGCTCCTCCAGGATAAATAATACATAGTGGGCTGTTGATCGGGTCTCTAAATGTCTCTAGGGTCTGATGAGGTCACACTTGCACATTAATAACATTTTCAAGAATTTAAAATTCATCAGAGAGAGAAGGAATAAGTGAAGAAGGTTTAGGGATGTGGGCCCATGTCTACATGTTGACTGGATCATGACTGCATCTGAAGAAATGGTCTGCTCCAGCAGTCACCAAGAGTATGAATTAGGATCAATAGAAGACAGGATGACTTCTCCTTATTTTCCTCACTAGAAGGAGCTGTTAGCCAGTGCCTAAGGACAGCTTTTTTATCCTTCTCATAAGGAAATAATAGACAATTAAGTGCAAATAGTGGGAATAAAAGCAACTTGATTGTCCAATGGGATTTTTTAGTAGCTCAAGAGAAGCTGTTGCTGGAAAATCCTGTGCAGTAGGTGCTGGCACAAGACTTGCTGTGTCACTTGCCCAGCTCAGGGGTCACAGCTGGGCTACCAGAGACCTGGGGAGCTGCTGACCATGTCTGACTCTGGCAGCACTTCCTACTGACCAGAAACATTATCCTAGTTGTCCTACAGATTTCATTAGGCTGAGGAGAGCAGGTTGTGGGGGTGTCACTGGTGTGCACATGCCTTGTTTCACCATTTTCTTTACGAGTGTTGGTGGAGTGGAGTTGAGAGCTGCTGGTGAGAGGATGATGAGGATTCGATGATAATGAAATGAAGAAGGAGCAGTCAGTCCCTTGCTCCTGTCACCCTTTCTGCCTGACATAGACCTCTCACAACAACAGTGCACACGTGACTTACCCTGCTCCTCCCCAAGCACAAGCCTCAAACAATTGCTACAAATTCTGCTCATATCAGGCAATACTTTTGTTCTTATATTAGCTTGCACAGGAAAAAATTTCAACTCATCTTAGAGCAGCATTTATTTCAGTGCTTGCTATGGACTTTGTAAATGCCATGTGGAAGAATCTGTACTTTGATTGTAAGAAAAAGAAAGCTATTGCCTTTAAGTTCTGTAAGATGTATCCGTGCTTTCCAGAACATTTGTAAGCTCCTTTCACCCAGCAGTGAAACCTGACTGCTTCTTTTCTGTGGAATGAAGCTGGAGTTTAAAGCAAATGCATCAATTTCTTGGTATCTGCAACTGCATCTCAATTTAAAATTGCATGGAGTGTACATTTCAGTATGATGGGATATTGGTAAATATAGTACCTTTCATTTGAAATTGGTACAGGTCTTTGATACTCTTTCATATAAACCCAAAAAATTAATATGCCACATGCAGAACATAGCCTGTGCTCTGACTGTTTTTTTGGTTACTTAAGCTGATTTCTGTATAAGTATTTAAAATGTGAAGTATAAAAATTAGAGAAGATATCATAAGTCTTTATGAATTGTGAATGGATGGGACAGCACATGGATTTTGCTGCAACAACAAAGCTATTGATGCATGTTGCCATGTGATAGATTAAGAGCCTCATAAATAAAGCAATAAAGGAATAGTTTATCACTATTTTATTTACAATTGCAACTCGACTTGATTAATAAATAACTGTAAATAAAAAGATGTCCAGTCATTACTTTCGTTGTTTTTCATCTTGTGTGTTTCCCATTTTTTAGCGGAAGGATAGGAAGGGATTTTAGTTTCCACTGATGGTGCATTTCTTCTTTGTCTTTTCAGGACAGGCAAATGCAAAAAATTAATACCCAGGACAAAGTGCTGGATGTAATAGCTCTGATCCAGAGAAATACCTCTATTCAGAAAAGGTGTTTAACTGTATTTTATTGTTATCATCAGCTTCAGTGAGAAAGAAATAGGTGTGTGTTTCCAGAATAAGAAATCAACTTTGAACAATTTGCATGGTTAATCCTTCTGTCCAAATACGGGCAGGAGGTCTGAGTTCTTTGATTAATGAGAATGCAGATCCAGTACAGCAGTCTTTTAAAGGATTGTCCTTTAAAGGAGACTTAGTAAAATAGAATGAACAAATTTAAGTAGGAAAAATCTTGGTGTGTATCTCACATCACAGACTCTTTGAAAAACAGAGTGCCTGAAGCAAAGTGAAATTAGTAAATGTGAGGACAAAACAGCAAAAGTGTAGTAAGAATTTTTCAGGAAAACAAAAAGCTTGAAAAAGTAATAAACGTTTCATTGCCTTGAATTCTAAAAAGAGTTTAATCAATAATGGGAAACGTACCAATATTTTCTGCAGCTCAGTATTGATTTCTATATTTATCCTTTGAAAGGCACTAGCAAGTCATTGCTGAATTAGAAGAACCCTGAAAAGTTAAGGACCTTTACCACCCTTAAAAGCTATATATTTGTTACTCAAGGTCACAGAGGCTGTTTATTTTTGGAAAATCATTAGCTCCATATAGTATGTAAGGAAGAACAGTTCCAGCTGCCAGACAAAAAATCTTGAAGTTTCCATTAGTGTCCAAGAGGGCTTGTACATGGTCCTTTATGTTTGAAAAGAAATGGGGTTTTTTCTACCCTAACATGATCATTTATTAAGTTTTATTATTTCGGCTTTTCAGCTGACCCAACATTGCACGATTAACTGATTCATGACCCTCATTATTATAATTTTATGTTAAACTCATGGTATTCATATCTTGGACTTCTATATAAATAAATTCTGGACTAACAAGAGATTCTGTAAAAGAAAACATGCTGATCAAATAATGGCCTGATGGCTAAAAATTTCCCCCTCCCCTGAGCAAATTTTATAATCTCTTTATTTGTGCTTTCCAAGTTTTCAGAGCTTGGACCATTCACTCCTTGGTTTCCTATACAGACCCACCAACCAAAGGACTATGTGCAGACCTCTTGTAGCAGCAGTTATGTGGCTACCCTTGTGAGACTGGTGATTCTGCATTAGGTATTAAATCCTACTGGTTTCCTTCTCCAAATGAGGACATTCTTGCATGGGGGTATCATGTTGTCTAGCTAAAACATACTAAAAGGTCTTCAATCTACAGTATGGAAAATATTTTCTTTGGTAACTATGTCACACTCCCAGTTTAGGAACTCTCAAGTTTCACAGCGCCGACCCTGTTTGTATTCAGCACAGAATGTCAGTGTTGGAGCACAGACTTAGGTGGTCTGAGTTAGCATCCGGACTTGCCCCACGTTCTCCTACAGAAGGGCAATGTGATGTAGTTAGCAGAGGGAGATGAACCATAGGGCTGCTTACTTAGCTGGAAACCAAAGCATCTAAGCGAGGTGGAGTTAGTGCGTGAGGTGAGGTTAATGTGCGTATGTTTGAAATTATGATTTTATTTTTTTTTCTCTTTTTGAAATCTTTATTCTTTTGGTATCTTTTAAAATGCATTTACTTGAATTTCTTTATTGCTTCAAGGCACAGAAATATTTAACATTATTAACTTAGGAGTTCTGGATGATAGAGGCAGTACAATATCAAATACAAAATACAATATCAAATCTTTAGCTGGGAAATAAGTGTGGTAGATGATTAGGCTAGACTCTAGAAAGACAAGAGTCTAAGTAATTTTACTCCTAGTGGTATTGGAAATTCAGATATATCTTCATTTCTGGTGATGTTAAGACCTGGGACATTTTGTCTTTATTTCATCCATCAGTTTGGCTAAGCAAAACACTTCACTGTTGCGCAATATTTATTTGACATCTTACCTATATTAGATTGCCAGCCAGTCTTCTGTTCAATTATACTTTAAATGCATGTTTATTTATTAATAAAAATAATTTTTTCTATCCCTTTTTCTCTTTTAATTGTTCATGTTCACTTCAGGTCCAGTTTTTCATTTCCTTCTCTGCTTCATGACTAAACTTTTTCTTATGCTCTTTTCTTTTTCTTCTATTACTTCATGGGCAAGAAGGTATCTTCTTTGAATGTCAACATAGAGTAGGATATAAAGAACAACTTCATTGCAGATTTTCCTTTAATAGCCTACTGACATCATGATAAACTGCTCCAGATAACACTTTTTCCTCAATAGAGATTAAATTCTTGGGTTGGGGGGGGGGTGGGGGGTGGGTGGAAAGA
>WTSP01022668.1:0-10699 GCA_025331215.1 Actenoides lindsayi
GATAACCCAGCTTACGAACTTCACTGGACTACCAGTGGGTGCAGAATAAGTTCTACGCATAAGCATCTGCAGGATTTAATTGTCACAGGCAAGGGGGGGTGGGGGGGTGGTAGGTAGGGAAACACAGTTTTTACAGTATTCATTAAAACACAGTTGGCCTTCTGCAGTAACTTAAGGCAGCACAGCTTTAGCTGGCTTAAAGCTGTCCACATGGTGGAACCAGTGTGGCTTTCTGTGCTCAGTCACATCCTCTCTGCTTCCCAACTCTGTGCACCACGTGTGCGTCCGGGGCACTCTCCAGTGGAGCTGTGCCCTTGATGAGAACGAGAATTGTAGACGGGGTGACCGAGAAAGCCTGCTCACTTGAGCTGACTGTAATGTGCTACACAATGCCAACGCTGCACGGCCACGCACGCCTGGTCTGTCCTCTAGAAGCTAAACTCTTTTAATACCAACAGAGGATAGGCTGTTGTGAAAAGAAATAAATCCTAAACTCCACTGCTACCAGGCAAGCAGCAGGATAAAAAGAATGGAATTATCAGAGGTGGGAAAAGAAAAAAAAAAAGCCAGCAAACAAAAGGTTTAAAATACACCAGTGTCTTTATTTTAGAAAGTTTACTCGGTTTTCTGTTCTGCAGGGAACCCATAAAATGTTATGATTTGTTAAGTTTTTTGTTTCCACAGCCATTGTTTAGTATTCTGTAAAGGTTTGGGGGTTTTTTTTTTTGGTTTGTTGTTTGTTTAGTCAGTGATCTAATTAATTTTCCCATACAATCTTAAGATGTTATCAACATACTGGATTTTAATTACTTGTACAGCAGAATTCTAAACTGGAAGGGCAACACACCAAGCAATTGCACAGCATCTTTTTATTGCTCTTCTGATCAGACTTAGACATTGATTTGAAGCATACTGCCGCAGATGCTGTGGATGTTGCAATCTCTTAATGAATGCATAAAACAGAAAGACTAGTTCACAAGATGGTGGTGATGAAAGAAACCTCATGGCAAGTAAGCAAGGAAGCACATAACCTTTCACTTTGGTAGAGAATACTATTGAATTTTGGGATCCTCCTCAAGCTATGAGTGAAAGTGGCCATTCAAAGGAAGCCGAGAACCAGAACCAGCAGCTGCAACACAGATCAGGACCAGGAGATGCCACCTAGAGCAAAGCAGTATTTAACCCCTCAAATTCTGCAGGCACTGCATTTCAGAACAGCTCACAGCTTCTCCCTTCTCAGCTCAGTGCTCTCCATGTATACGTTTTATGCGGTTTATTCAGACATCAACTGGTTTTTACAGAAGAAATCTCATGGACAACATCAGTTATCTCCAACTTCCAAGGAGAGGTTCTGGGGTGGAGAAGGAGGAAACTTGAAGAGGTTCTTACTGTTACACCCAAAGTTGAGTGTAAAAGACTCTCCCAACTTATTATTCATTTTTCCAGACAAGGGCACCTGGCCTTCCACATACAAATATTTCATCAAGACCTAAGTTCTGGACAACAGCATGTCTAAGATGCATATTTTACAAATCAAAGGATATTAAACTAAAGGATAGAAGAGTGACTAGATAAACTCTCAGGACTGAAGTTTCTATTGATCAGAAAGTTAACCCTATTGATTTCAATAGCACAATAAAAGTTGTTCTTTGAACCCAGTATTTCTCCTAATGCCTTCTACAGCAGTAGCTCACAGTACCTAAAGGACAGAAAAAGCTGTGTACTATCTAAAGTGGTTTGAGTGGGATTTAAAACTCTATGCAGTCCTTGAGCTAGTCATCCACAAAGAGATGAAATTCACTCTGTGCAGAATGGCTTTAAAGTTAAATTGCCATTAGAAGTAACACCCTCTAGACAGCAATGTGAAACGACCATTGATCACCTGATAAACCTTTTCCTTAGAAGAATTTCCCAAAAATACTGATAGCAGAGCTGTAATGAAGTGTACAACACAAGTGCACTGACAGAGAAATTTCTCACCTTGATCTCTTGATGTTAATTGAATTGTGAGACTTTTCTATTTGTTCATCTGCTATTTGCAACTTTAAAATCAATATATACTGTTCAGGTGTAGGCCTGACGTTTCAGATTGATCTTCAGGAAAGCCTGTTAGCTTTCTCTGCTGGACTTTACTTAATCTGTATTTTAAGTTAGATTGTATCTCAGGAGGGACACAGTGATGATAAGAGAAGTTACAAATGTCAAGGATTTGGTACTGGCTCCCTCAGTCCCCCTTCCCATGGGAAGTTCACTCCATCACCAAGCAGGTGTGTCCCCTTTCATGTATCCAGCTCTGCAGGCCATCCAAAGTTAAAAGGCTTGCAGCAATTATTTGACAATAATGGCATTTTAGTGCTTTTGCGTCCGACCCAGAACCTTATATGGGTGCAAACCAGCCATAGCCAACCGACAGTGTAAATACATCTATTTTGGGAAGAGAATTATGCTCATACTTTTAAGTTCCTTCAAACTTGCTAAAACTGATTGCAAGATATGGAAGGTACTGTACATGCAGCCCACAAACACAGAAGCACCTTCATAAAGTTACAACTGTTTTGTTGTCACTCCTGACTTCCACGCTGGTCCGCTCTTTACAACAGGCACAACCACTTTTCAGTTTCCTTTTCTCTCCCAAATCAGACCTCTTTTTCTAGAACCCCTGGACCACCTTGTTCCTTGCTGGCTGCACCTGCACCCGAGTGCTATTCTTTACCTGCTTGCCTTAAGCAACAACAGGTTTTGACTCCTGAAAGCATTTTGGGACAAAAAATACAAGGACCTGATGGATACCATTTTTATCATGTTAAACACAACCCCCCCGAGAGCATTTTGTGTTACAGAGAAGTAATTGCCACTCTAAATAAAGTTCTGAATAGCATCTTAAATGTGTATGCACGAATATAATGTGTTCAACTTCATTTTTATTTACACCAAATAGGACAGCATTCATACAAAAAAAATACTCTGATCTCTTACGTAAAACATACATATTGTAGAGTGGGTTATACTTTAAATGAAGTAATTTTATAGAGACATTCAGAAGGCACCAAGGAGACAGTAGAAATAATTGTTTTAGTATCATTTAAAATGTAAATGTCATGTAATATGTAATTTAAATGTAAATCTGCACCTTAAACCTTCAATCCATCAATGTAAATCTCCATTTAAGAAACAAAATTTCCATGTGATCATGTTAATTCCTCCTTCTATAATAATTATAGAATGAGAAATGTATAACCTTCCATTAAAAAAATGGTAACTAACTATCTTCATAACAGACTATGTTGGATAACTATATAAAAAAAAGGTTAATAATAAAACTGGATTAAAAATGTAAATAGGTTATTCACATAATAACTAAGAAACAAACCCCCCCTATATTTCACACTGCATTAAAACAAAACCAAACCCCCGAATGAACCCCTGAAGCAAAATTTGTACATGCACACCCTTTGGGCCTGTAACAGAGTTTTCATCCACTTTGGGATAATATGATCAATTCCTTCCCATGCACCCTGCAATTCATGCTGGAGTATGAAGAATACCAACGCTGTTCCCCTTAGAACTAGGAAGCAAGACTCTAACAAGCCTTGGTTTAAATTAGACTAAGTAAGAAGGTAAAAAAGCTAACCGTGGAAGTCCATAAGGTCATGCAGAATGCAGTGTTCTTTAAAGGCACTTTAAGAGTCATTAGAGTTCAGGCTTCCTGTGTCAGGTTTTTAAATTAGTGGTACTTCGGTTTGAGAGTATAATCCAAAACTCTGGTATCTGTGGGAGATTTTCCACTGACTCAGGACTTGATATACTATTTTGTTTCCTATAGACAAATCAGACAATACATCTCATCTGCCAAAGGTAACAAAAATATAAGAAAACTCTCTTTAAGAAAACAATAAAAAAAACACCAAAAAAACTGTAACCAAAGCAAAAAAAAATATTAAAAAAAGGGAGAAAAAAAAAAGAATTTATCAAAGAGTAAAATCTTTTGAAAATAATACTTGCTGTATATACAAATGTAGAAGTAAATATACCAGAGTTCTTTGTGTATGGATAGCAAAACAAATACAGTGATCAAAATCTCTTGAATGCAATCAGCTTTCCTACCCTCTCGCACACTGAATTCCAATAAAAAGAAAGACTAATTCTGAAAAGATTGCCAATGCATTTAAAAGCCCATGTCAAAGCTTTGTGCTCACCAACTCAGTACTTCCTGACCTACAACAAGTAACTGTCCATCTAAAACACTAAATATTTTAAACTTTTCAGTTATTACATCTTGCAGACGAAAATGTAAATTAGTTCTTCTACAGTCTTATCTTCTGGCCAGAACAAAGTCTCTTCTATCACCTAACCTATTGGGTTGGACTAGATGATCTTTTGAGGTCCCTTCCAACCCCTACCATTCTGTGATTCTGTAAGACCAGTTACTGTGGGCAATGTATTAGAAAGAATTTGAGTCAAAGTCAGCTTGTGTCAAAAAAAAAAATCAGTATTAGGTGTATTACCTTTACAGAAACCCCAAAGTGACCTCTCTGATGAATTAACTTCACTGTGAAGTACCTTGGCCTACCACGGTTGTAAGACACGAAAATGCTATCAGGTATTTCTCTAAGCTACCCAGTGCCACCACCTACCACCTCCCATCATTAAAATAAAGAGACTTGATGGTGCTGCTTGTTTTCTAGCTCTTGAGATCAACTATTTCCAGTGCACTTTTCTAGTTTTGAAACTGCCCAAACCAAGAAAAAAAAAATAGAGAAAAATAAGAAAACAAGCGCAGTTTCAAATAATGCTGGGTTGTTTTTTTTTTTAAACTATTTGTGTCTAGTTATAAAAGCACGTGAACTCTTATACTACTAAAACTGAAGTTGCCTTCTTCTGGAAACGTCCGCTTACATTAACAAAAGAATTTCAAGAGCTGAACGAATGCCACAGTAAACATATCTGTATGCAGGTATCTGAATACACGGGCAACATGCTAAGCGTACCTTAGATCTAAAGGGTTGCAAAATATCAGTCAGCAATTCAAACACAGTCAATCAAAGGCTGCAGCAAATGATGGCTTAATTAATATTTAATAAAGGTATATTAGTTATTATAATCATAAATTCCTTTTTACTTCTCTCTCCTTTCTTCCCCTTCACAAAAATCTTCAATTGATATCCAAAGCAATTCACTTTGCTATTTGTGTTTTAACAAGTTTGGAAAGAGCAAATCGCTTTGAAACTCCAGAGATTGGACAGGAGCTAAATGTTTTCCTTGGTAGATAACAGGGTAAGACAGTTGAGGTTAATTTAAACTTAACACGTGTAAAAATAAATAAGTGGTACATTGCCACCTTAAATCTATACTCTCCGTCCAAAAAATGCTGCTCTAATTTAAATAAAGAATGCATAAGTTACTGCATCAACTACATACCAAATCTGTAACCAACACACACTCTTTTTTTTTATTCATAAAATTCATCTGGAGCATCAGTGAGATGAAGCTCTTTGGAGGGCCCCCCCCCACCTTTTTTAACGAAAACCAGCAAAACACAATCAATGCTTAGCTGTGCATTTTTGGGCTATCATGCCTGGACAATTTTTATGAGAGTTTTGAAAAGTTTTGTGGAAGACCCTGAAAACCATGAGAGCAGTCAGATCATCACTGCAAACTATTATGTATATAGGGCTTAATCCAAATCCCATTTGAAGTCGATGAGAAAAACCCCTGTCACCTTCAGAGGCCTTTGGATCAGATCCTTTGTCTCCAGAGGTGTGGCACAGCAAATTTCAAACATATGCAAAAGGGAAAAGTGTACAACTGATAAATAACTGGTAACACTAATATTCTGTGAGGGGAAAAAAAAAAAAAAGAGAGACGTGTTTTTACAAAGGGCAACTAAAAATGATGAGATCTTGTATTTGACAGTATAGATGTTTTAAAAGACAGGTTGCAAAGGGTCTGATTCTGGGTATTTCACTCCTGCATATCCATCTACAAAAGAAGGCATCTTAAAACAGAATTATTTTCTATATTGAAGATTTTAAGTCAAATTTTAATGAAATCCTACTAGTACTGAGGTCACCAGGAGATTTCAAATACTGCACTTGCATGTGGAGAAATTTCTGCTTCGTTCCCAGGAAAATCACAAACTGGTTTGCTTGCTAGGGAGAAGTTACAGGCCAGATTGATTAGTGATTCCACAAACGTGCATACACACTACACTAGGAGCTGGGGGGTGTGTGTGTGTGTGTGTGTGTGATTACTCCACAGCCCATCAAACTCCACAGAATTCGTCCCGTCGTGGATCAGGCCCGGAGTGAAAGGCATAAACAACTACAGATTCACCCAGGCAGCACAGTTTACAGAAGTATAAACTCGGGCCTCGCTACAGCACGCGCGCACTCGAAAACGTCTACCCCGCCATTTCACATCGACTGGGATGACTCCACTTACAAATGGCTATTGTGCTGGCTACCGGGATTCCAACTTTGTCTCTTCCGACTGCAACCACACGTCTAGCTAACTGCAGGCATACCGAATAAATACACACCTATCTTTGCCCCAGTCAAAAGCACTGTGTAAGCACATGTGCCGTATGAATGCATGTATAGCTATGAAGAAACACGTTCTACTGTAGGTCTTACTGGAGAAACAAAGCCATGCAAACATAGTTCTAAATATTGTTTGGTTTGGGTTTTTTTTCCCCTCAGATAGTTACCACCATAAATCAAAATTAAACCTGTATGGCAGTATTGCTTTGGTATATATATGTTAGACCCCCAGAACAACCACCTGCACCTGTTTCAAGTGAGGAAAAAAAGCCTAATTAGAGCCCTTTGTCATCTTCTGAAGGGAAGGTGTCGTGAGCACAGGCCTACCCATGTGCACAGGAGACTCTGAATGCTGCCATACGAGGTAGGAAGCCCTGCTGGGGTTTATCGTGCCACAGAAATATAAGGCACGGGGACTAAGGCCGGTTACGTTGAAACCATTCTGCCTGCAAGGGAGCTGCTGGAACACTGAGTGGATGTGAATGACACATCCTCCCCCCTCTTGTCCCCCCCATTTTTAATTTTTTTTTTTTTTTAAAGGAACTGGATGAAATGAGGCATTCCTTCCACTCCTTTTATTTTTCCTTAGCTGCTACAAAATGTTTATGAATACTTGGCACATACTAGGAAAAGGCAGTGCTATACCAACACAGCCATAATCCAGCCTTGCAGTCTTACATTATCTTCTATAGTCAATGAAGAAGAGAACTCTGGACTGCACCTACATGTGAAAGTGGTAACTCCTGCTCCGTTCCCTTTCTTCCCTCCACCTCCTCCCTTTCCCCTCTCCTTCACCCACAATAAAAATCTCCCTTAACCTGGCAGTGTTGATCCAGGCAAAACTCCAATTAATTTCAAGAAGTTTAGCCTGAATAAGGATGCCACATGTCCCACTTATCTCTGAAAAGTGACCATCACATCGTAACCCACCTATTCGTGCCAAACGCGGGGGACTACGTTCCCCTTCTTTCATCGCAGGCTGCTCTCTGCCTCGCACGTAACACTGCTCTCTGTTGAGCATTCTGTAGTAATCACAGGCCTAGAATGCATGTACCTTTCCCTCGTGTTCTTCTCCTTCTCCACATCAGTATCATTCAGTAAAAGCCGTATTTTTAGTCAAGATAAGTGGGAGTTTCAGAACAGACTGTTCATTTATCAGCAACACCTTACAGACCCATTTGGAGGATAAAAATCCATTTGGAGGATTGGGGGGGGGGGGAAGGGGGGGGTGGACAGGACAAGGAAGCAGTCTGGAGCAAAACCAGTGCATTTTCAGATTATTTTCACTCAATTATTAGCTGAAATAATCTGAAAATATGCAAAGCTTCATGGTAGCCAGCTATTTAAAAAAAAATAATTAAAAAAAAAAAATCTCTCAATTAAGCAAAGTATTGCCTGTGCTTTTTGTTTTTTCATTCCATACACCAAACATTTTGTATGAGAACCTTGACAGTCTAAAACAAAACACTTTCAAAATACAAACGCTCTAGCTCATACGTGTTAATTCCTGAAGGCATTCATCCGAGGGGTGGAATATTTCTATCAGCAGTAATATTTCAACTTACAGACTAAAAATAATTTCAAATTTAAAACCTGGAATCTGCCAATCTAATGAGCAGCTTTTAATCCTTCTTCAATTAACACACACGTGATCTTTATGCGCTGCTATGTTCATTTGCAGCATACTTATAGAAATCCTCACTGTGAAATAAACCAGTAATAAGGCAATTCTGCTTCTTTTACTTTCACAGCGATCATTTCTAGTAAGCCACCACAAAATAATGAACTAATACACCAGAAGCAATTTTATATTCCTTTAAGTGCTAGTCCTCATCAATAAAACAACCCCAACAAGTATTACAACCTAAGGAAAAAAAAAAAACCAATCCCCTTTAGATAAACAGCATCATTAGGAGCAATATCACTGAGTGCTCTGAAATTTCTCGGTGTGGAGTGTGTAGCATTTTGTAACAATGACTGCAAGTTAAAACCCTCAACTAATACTTGATTTGCATTGTACTGTGGAGCTACTGCAGGCCTCTAAAAAGTACTTTGAAGAAATTAATTTTAGCCATCACCAAGCCATATGTTCCTAAATTCCTTTCTTAACCTATACAGTTCACTAAAACATTCTCTGCTGACTTTGAGCTTGATCGGCCAATAAATACTGCTTTACTACTTAAAGTTATGAGTTGTTTTCCAGTTTATGTTGCCATAAAACAGTTCAAATGCAATGCCAATGCAGAGATGGTTCTGATAATGGCCTGGATTTAAAATTTTTGTACAAGTCACTAGTTATTTTCTAATTGTTTTGGAGAGGGACAGGAGTGGTGTTGTAGAGAGAAAACCCCCAAACTTCTTTGGATTTGTTTCGTTATTTACTTTAATTCCTTGGTATGAATAAAATTAAAGGGAACAGATCAAAATATTTTACATAAACATTCCATTTTTTTTTTTTAGTGCAGAGCAATGTATTTTGGTTTACAAATATATATGAAAGAACTAGTCCCCTCATAAAGGCTCTTTAAAATACCTTAATTTCCAGATACTTCAATTTGCACATGCACTTGTCTATATAAAGAACATGAAGTAGTAGTATAATAGGTCTGGCAATTTCATAGCAGTAATAAATCTTAAGTGTTTAGCTGTCTGCCAAATTGTGCCTAACTCAGTACATCTACGTCCACATGCTACTTTGATCTATAAATGGAATTACTCTAATATTTGAGTATTCTACTTAAAATAAATTCCTTCCTTAACGCCCGAAGAGCAAGAGAGTGGGAGTGTGCGTGAGCATGTGCCTGTGTGCGCACAGAGAAGATAAAGAAGAAAATACACTTACGGCACTTAGGGACCTTTAAAGGCCAGGAAAAACAGCATTTCCAAAAATACATGATAAAAATGGTAATCCTAAACTAATCCTGAACAGTCCCAGGTATTATAAAATTTAACTACGAACCCTGAAAATATTTATGTCCAAATTCACACTTGCTCAGACAATCGGGAAACCTAATTGGAATGAAATACAATTACTGAAGATCATCGCATAGGAAGCTTAAAAAGCTTTAGTTGAGAAATGGGAACATGCACCCTTCCCCATGCACACACAAATGGCATAAAACCCTACGTACTTGTTAGCAGCTGTGTTAGAACTGCTCTGCACATGAATGTTTAATAACGTTTCATACGTACTGAAATATTAAATAAATATAAAAACTTGCACCGCCCAACTTTGGTTGGGTTTTGTTGTTTTGTTTTTTTTTTTCCCTTGAGCTTCCTTCTATTTAAAAAAATAAAATAAAATAAAAAGGGAAGCGGGGGGCATGCCATTCAAGAAAGAAGCTATATTGTAATCAATGAAGGCAAGACTGGCACAAGTCCTAGAACATTTGCATTCAGAAATAAAAGCTGTGATCGACCTTTGTCTGCTAAGAAAATGAAGCTTGCTGGTTTTAAACAGACTAGAGGAGGGAGGGGCAGACTTGATAGAGAGGGAGAAGAGAACCTAAAAAATAGCAACAATAGCAAATATTGGTATATCACATCCCCAAGAGCTAGCAAGCGATCATCCAGAATGAACCGAAGCCTTGTCGGACTGGTAACGCACTGCTGGTTAATAATACATTAATAGGCAGACGTGAGCCGATTCGCCGATACCCGCATAGTTTCCGAAACTTAATTTTCCTACTCGGCAATTACTTGCCGCTCACGCCATCGTAGCGGTGCCTAAACACGAAATGCTGGTGCCCGTCAAGGGGGGAGCAGGGAAGCGGTAGGAGAGCAGCTTACCCTGCGCAGAGGTGGGAAGGCAGCCTCGGGGAGCCGCCGATGCGCTGGTGCTGGCGCTGGTGCTGGTGCTGGCCGTGTTCACCTTGCAGCTCCGCAGGCTCCTGGAAAAGCAGGCAGAAGGCGGTGAGCGAGCTCGGTGGCATTTCTCGCCCTTGCAAGCGCACGCAGGCCTGGGAGAGGAGGGGAAGGCGGTCCTTACCTAGCAACCGGCTTCTCCTCCGTGCGCTGCCCTGCCGGCCACAACTGCCCCCGGCTGCCAGCGCCCGGCAGCAACAATGGGCGGCTGCGAGGGGTGGCAGGGAAGGGAAGGGAAGGGAAGGGAAGGGAAGGGAAGGGAAGGGAAGGGAAGGGAAGGGAAGGGAAGGGAAGGG
>WTSP01022670.1:391-11400 GCA_025331215.1 Actenoides lindsayi
GGGGGGGGGGGGGGGTGGGGGGGGGTGGGGGGGGGGGGGGGGGGGGGGGGGGGGGTGGGGGGGGGTGGGTGGAGAAAAGGGGGACACCCTGAGCCGTCCCCAGCGCCCATGGGCTGGGATCTGGGCGCCCCTCGGCTCTCGGAGCTCCTGCTGTGAACACACATCTGTGGGAGGAAAAACACCCAACACTCCACCCCCCAACTCCTCAGCCTGGACCTTGCCCGTCTCCATCTTTCCACAGAGAAGGCTGGCATGGAAACGTGCTTTTATTACAGTTATTAATTATACAGAATAAAATTAAAAAATCCGCACTTACATAAGTGAGGAGGCAGCGCGGGATTCTGCCTCCGCCGAGCTGGGGTGCGGAGGAGGCTCCCCGCACCCGGGAGGGCTGTGGCAGCCTGGCTGCCATCTCCCCGCCTCTGCTGACTCAGCAAGAAACCCTCTGTAAACCCAGGAAAAGAGCACGGAGAGGGACAGGCTGGTGGGAGAGGAGGGAGTTCCTCCCCTGGAAATGAGATCAAGCAAAGGCTGAAAAGGCAGCACAATGGGGCGGATTTGTCACAGGGTAATCCCATCTTCCCGAAATCACTTCTGCCTGGGGGAGGGAAAAGACAAAGGAAAACAATTCCTAAAACGCGATTAAAAGGAAAAGTACATTGTTATCCTGAGCGTGCTTTTCAGCTCGGAGGCTGTGAATGCAACCGGGTACGGCACTAAAGATGCTGCCTCACCGGGTGCCACGCACCTAGAAATGGAACAGCAGCAAGCTCTACCCCCTGAGGATTACTCCGCATCAGAGGAAGGAGAGGGACTCCTCTAGAAAAGAATCCAGAGGAAGAATTCACCGTAAACAGGTCAAACTCCTTGGCAGTTTAAAGCCTTTCTGTTAGAACGGCTTTTTTGGTGCCGCATTTGGAAGCTCTTGTAGAGCTGTTCCTCGTTCTACTACACATGGGAGCTCTTCCCCTTTTTCTACTCCAGGGACAACGTTTTCCTCGTTTTGAGGTCACAGAGTACTTGCATTTTGTCTGAGCGAGGGAATGGCACTTCAAACACTCTCTCTGAAGTGCCTTTGTGTTCTGGAAGACACAGTGCTGACGGGAACAGCCACAACACAGCGTAGTACTTTGCAGAATTCATCGCAACACCTACCAAATCCGGCTCCTCCTGCCATGCTCAGCCACCCCAGCAGGGAAGATCGTGAGGCAGACACCACCTTCAGCAGCACCTTCTCTTTGCTTTTTATGGATTTCACCTACAAACTTAGTGCTCCTAGAAAAGGAAGAGCATGAATAATTCAACACGGGTAACGATGGCATCTTAAGGAGGCGGGATGAGACCACACAACCTGCATTGGTTTAATTCACCAAGACGAACTCAAGTCCACTTTCCTCACGAGGGGGAGAAGCGTGTCCTCCTGCAGCAACACCTGCTCTACTTAATGAAAAGCAGCACTTATTTATTCAGCTCAAAAGCCTGACAAGCTCAGAGGCAGAACAGTCTTTGTTTATTTGTGAGAGTCTCGCTCCTTCTCCATCCACGAAAGCAAAAGAAACATCACAATGTTTTTATAGCTCATCCTATGACACGGGGTTTACCTGCCTGATGCGGCATTCGAGTGAAACAATTCTTGTAACTCATCCCTCTCTCCACGGGGAAAGCGCCAATGGCTGCAGAACATCCACTCTGCAACTTAAGTGCTAGAGAGTGAAACAGTCACAACTTACTCTGAAGCACCTGCCTCTATGGAGATGAAGCAGAAAACAGTTCCATGCGGATCTCTAACCCGTGGGGCGGTGGGGAGAGGCCGTGCAGCTCAGAAGTTATCCAGCTCTAAAGTCTTTGGGTCTGTACAGGGGAACTCAACACAAACATCACTTGTACTCGATCACATCTGCTTCCCCACGGCCATGGTAACACCACTGGGAAGCCATTACATAAAGCCAGCTCAGATGAAATGCAGGATTCCTGGCAGCACTCTTCAGCGAAGGCTCGATCTAAAAAGAGATTCTCCCATTTTAGTGTTTTTGCTTTCAATAATTTGGCATTAACGAAGGCTTGAGAAGAAGTAGCACCACGTTCTGGATGCTGGAGGTCCTGGGGTGAGCGTGTCAAAGATAGCAGGCACTTCTAATTAAAGAGACACTGAAAAGACAACAACTAAGTTACTAATAAAACCACCACTGCGTTTGCTTTTCAGTCAAGTACCAAGAAATAAATACACAGAGGGACATTACGGTTCCTACCAGGGAACCTGAAGTTCAAAGCAGAGAGCTCAAGCAGAAAGGCAAGTGCCGTGGCATGAAGCTGAACACGAGCAAAATCATTCCCTCCCAAGCCTTTCTGCCACAGGATCCGGAGACTTTACGGACAAAATCTTTTGGAAAAGATACTGTTCCAATCCAAAAGCAAAAAGTAAATGATATGCAGTCAAGACTGTCTTCCGTATTTTCATGTGCACCACATCCCTAGGTCTTTCAGTCCCTTCCTGCAGCACTGCAAGCATCTCTTTATTTTACTGAAATCCTCTTCAAAGAAAAAGAAGACAGAACGATCCAACACATCCCCTTTATTCATTTAAAAAACACGGAAGAAAAGGAATAGGGAAAGTTTTCGCAATAAAAAAGGGATCCTGCTTAAAAATCTATAGAACTTGTCCAGCAACATAAACTGATTTCTTTGGGTTAGAGATGACCCCATACAAAACCCCAAATTCAGGACACTCACAGTGCAGGAGAGTCTGGCTACAGACCACTTTTCTACTTTAGGTTAAACTCTTCCCTTCGATTCATGTATCCCACTACTCCCAGCTTCGGCAGAAGCAGAATATGTAGCCCTCACAGTAATATTTTCCTTAAATGGTAATGGATAGGTTTTAGCTTTCAGGCAAAAAAGCCACTCTGGGGCCGTGTTAGAAAGAACTCCAGGGTCACAGAGACTTATGGCTGACTCTTTAGAGCAAACTCAGAGCAGACTGCACAGCAGTTATACAAGCAATTAAGAAAAAAAATCTCTTATTTGGCATTTCTCTATCGACATCTCTTGGGCCTGTGACGTGAAGGTCGTTCACCGTTAAGCAGATGGAGCGCACGCCGATGGGTTCTGCTCGGCTGAGATGAAGGACTTTCATGCTCCTGCAGATAAAGCAATGGATGGTGTTTCCAGCTGTCCCCAAAAGGCCTCATCCTCTTCCCATCACGAAACTTGGCTCTTCAGCGTCATCTTCCTTCTCTTCCTCCTCCTTGCTATCCTCTTCTTCATCATCCTCACTGCTGACTCGCTCTTGAGATTGATCAGGTTCTAAAAACACAAGCAGCATGAATTGACACCCCCAGGCCAACTGTCTTCCTCCTTAGGGATTTCACAACAGAATCGCCTCAGGTGCTAAGCAAACCTAAGTGTATTAGGTCATGCTAATTAGTAGTGATAGATAAGATATTCCCTTGTGTCTCCCTTGTTATGTATCTCACAACACAGTGGTCCCAGATACTAAGGAAATGCATATCAGGTGATATGAATTCTACCGAGTGACACAGAGCTCAGAATATCAAATTCTCCCTTGGAGAAAATATTCCCTTACTGCCAACGTGAGCACCGTGCCAAGTCCATCACTAAACAGCTCCACCTCCTATGGAACGTTATTTCAAACGGCAGGAGTCAAACTCTAAAGTGACAGATGATCTCATTCCCAATCTCACCTCAGCGTGAGGTTTCCAGTATCACAGCACTGTTAAAGAGTGCAGGAACTGGGAAGTCACGGGCAAGACTGAGTGTATTCCTGCACCTTTCTGAGTTTACAGAAACTCCACGAGATGCCGTGAATTTGTACAGACTGGCACGCTGCACGGACAGGAACTTGTTAAGATACCTGTAAGATGAATGAGGGTCACAGCAGACTCGTGAAGCCTGCTAAAAGGCCACCAAACACCCTGAAATCACCTCAAGACATAACGAAAGTTACGTAGGCACAAAGTGAGACCTGAATTTAACGGCCATTCTTCTGCTCCCAGCAGCTTTCCTTTAGTGTTTCTCAGGCCAAGTCACACCCAGCTCATCCTCTGACCAGTTAGAGGATTGAGGGTTACTGGTCTGATGCCACCGCGTGGTGAAGTTCTGTACTTCCATTTTTTACTGGGGTCTGTACAGCAACACCAACTTCAACAGCTGGCCTTATTCAGCTTCAACCTTTATTCTTACTGGGTTTACTACAAGAAAGGCGAAAGATGGCAACTCAAGGGTTTTATTTATTCGTTCAAAAAGGAAGATAAATGCTCGTCTGCCACATCCAACAAATAGACTTCAATTAATTGGAGGGGAAAAAAAACCCTCTCCAGCTCTCACCCCAGGGCACACAGAAGACAAGCCTGTTCTCAGTAGACTAAAGTTGGCTACTGGGGTGCTTCTAGCTCCACGGACGTTTAAATTATTATTATTCTTTTAAATAGAGAGCCACAAACTGTAAAGAGCCCAGAAGAGTTCTAAAGACAGGGGAGTTTGGATCCTGGATTCCAGAAGACTTACTTGTGCTCAACAAAACCACTCCAGCCCAACAACAGGTACGTGGCAGTCCTGGATTCAGCTCCCCTCCCTCCCAGCTGCTCCCCAGGGGGATGGGTGTTCTGTTTTGTTCACTCAAAGTGACTCATACTTAAATTCTCCTCCCAGTCTCAATTCATGAATGAGTAGCTTTAAAAAAAACCAACCCAAACAACAGAACCAAAACAAAGCACAAAAAAAAATTTAAAAAATAATTTCACTCTGCTACATTCACTTGCTGTCACAAGTAAAATTAACCTAATGATTAATTTATCCTCCCATGTTTATATGGGAGGCTGGCAACAGTTCAGCTGAAACAGATCCAGTTCTGAAAAGCAAAGCAGAACTAAGGTAGGACTGTCAGACAAGCCTCTGTTCTACCAGAAAGATCAGAAACTGCTGTAACTTTAAGAATTACTGCAGAGTTAGTGTGCTAATCCAAAGGACAGCTAATTGAAAGAGTAAGCTGAAGTACACTCGCTGAAAGGAAGCAAGGAGCATTGAAAAGTCTGAGCAGACTGATCCAGACTGCTGAGAACAGAGGCAGGCAGGTTTTACACGTTTGTTTCCATGCAAAATAAAAGTCACGTGAAACAGATGGCACCAAGGTGGCTCCATTTCTTACAGGCAAAATCATAGCTCAGTTTCTTGTTGTCCAAGCTGTGCAGTTTTCTCACCTGTTTTCCGATTCAAAATATACTTAAAAAACAACCCCAGCCTTTGAGAATCCTGCCTTTTTTAGCAGAAGATGTTTGTCAGAACAGCTAGGGCAAAGCATCCTCAACCAACCAACTCATATTCCAGTGTCTGCTGTTCAAAATTTCCCCTAACAAAGGGGAAACATTCACAAACAGCCAACTTATTTGTAACATTAAATCTCATCAATGGTTTCCAAAGAGGACTTTTGAAATACTAGCTAAAATAACAAGCTTAAGCCTCAGTGTTTCTATCCATGCATTGAGATTGTTTGGGGCAGGGGGGTAGAACCAACTCTCCTAGGCTTCAGTTGGGGAACAGAACAAAGTCTTGAGAAACAAATACTAAATTTCACTGACCTTTTTCCTGCTTCTTTTGTTCGAGTTTATTTTTCTTAGCTTGCAGCTTCTTCTCTTTTAACTTCTGGCTATAAAGCAAAGAAAAAAGACTCTTTTGCAAATCCAACACCGTAAAGCTCCTGCACATTCATACACTGAGAAAGGGTGTACTACAGACACCTTGGAAAAGCAGACTTCAGAAGAGAAGTTCAATTTAAATTTGGCCTCAACTGAAAATTCAGGGAGAGCAAACTGAGACACATGATCAACAGAAGCTTTTCTATGTTGGTTTTTTTTTGTCCCCCCACAGTAATGGAATTTAATTTTTTTTTTCCCAAAAAAATCTTCCATGCCACTGCTGCTACCAAGGCTGTATGATATGCAAGAATCTCCAAGAACACAGAAGGAACAAAAATGAAACTGCCCATATGTTTTAGCTACCTTGCCTAATAAACTAAAAGAGAAAATGGTGTTAAAACCCAGACTGCTGGAACGGAACACTGGGGGGGGAGGGGGAAGTCACCACCAGTAATATATACTTTAATTGAAAAAAAAGGAAAATAAAAACTAAAAAATGCAGTGTGCTTTGACTTTCACCCTTGGCTGTAGTTCATCAGTACACTGGGCCCTAGGAGTAATGTCAGAAGTAAGAACGAACTTCAGTTCATATGCCCCAGTCCTGTTTGCCCAGTGAAGGTAACTGGGCAGTCTAATGGCAGACACAGGGCAGAGCAACCTGGGATTCATGGATCTCTCTCAGCACCATAAATGAATTCTCTTGAAACAGTGTCAAGCACTGTACCTGGTAGGTCAGAAGAGAAAGGGTGGTGAGGGAAGTTAGAGGGGCTCCTGCAGGGCAAAGCCACTTGCTACCTACACCTTTAGGGTACAGAGGGGGACATGGAGGTGTTAAGAGTGTCGAGGCAGCATCTGCTGTTTGAGCAGTTGTTCTCCATCTCAGCCAGGGAAAAGGCAGCAGGCCAGATCTGACTTGCCAGCCATCTGTTGGACCACACTAAATTAAAGTGAGATGGCAACAGTGTTTGTGTTGTGCACTTTTGTGGCCAGTGAGTCACTTGGCACAAGCCTTTCAGCGGCAGCTCTCTGCTACAAGATGTAAAACCCTCCTTCTCAAAGCAGCAAGAGAGAGGCTGCTCAGGGTCAGACCCCCAGAAAGAGGTGAGCCATGATAACCTGGAGGTAAAAGCTGTGTAGATGTGGTGCTGAGGGATATGATTTAGTGGTGACCTGGCAGTGCTGGGGGAATGGTTGGGCTTGATGAGCTTAAAGGGCTCTTCCAATAAAAACTATTCTAGGACTGTATAATTCTGTAAGGTAGAGTGGACACGAACTGAGCAATTTAAATTCTTGTATCACTGCATTATGATGCTCAGACTATTTCTTGAGATCATCAATCTTGTAACTGTTTCACTCTGTCTGAAACTTAAGAGAAGGATGGATTTACTATTTTTCATTTTTTCCTCCTAACTTCCCAGCCTTGACCTCTCTATGAGGCGGGCAGAAGTGGCTGCTGACTTTAACAGCACTGCACACATCAGTGGCCTTTCCAGTACTCACAGACTGAACTGGACTAGTCCTAGGAGGACAGCATCACGCCCCACCGCGCTCTGCTAGTCCAAATCCATACATGTACCCATCAAGCAGCTCCCATTTTTGCACTGGAGGTGCTTGCTGGCAGCTGTTTCAGGTGTTTATTTAAGCCAGGTGTACACACAACCCCTTCCTGACATTGTTATCAGAAATAAGCACTAAGGCACGTTGCAGCCAATGCCACCGTGTCAGCAAAAGCTGCTCAAAAGTTATCCTGCAAGCCACGGCACGGGAAAGAAACAAGGCCAGCAAAGCCTGTTCAGTTTTCAGCTATACCTTCAGAAACCAAACAACGACATTAACAAAATTAATTTCCACAGCAGGACTTCTCAGCTGAGAGATGCAAACACAGAACGAAAGCACTTATCCAAAGCATGCAGCTGAGGCACAGGGCACGAGGGTTTCCCCGTCAGGCCTCCTGGGAACAATGAGCCCTTACCGCTTCCTTCTGCGTTTTGCTGTTTGTTCTTCTGCAATCATCTTATTCCTCTCCAGTTTCTTCTGGAATTCCTCATCTAGTCTTTGCTGTAATTGATCACATGTCATACTTTGGTCACAATCTGCTTCTTTGAAAAGTCACGCCCTTTTAGGGAGAAGTCTTTTAGCAAAATACAGAAGGGAGCTTTGCCAGATTTTGCCTGGCAATATTTATCATCTTCCAAGGGATGACTTCTGTACAGACAGCGTTTTTAACCTGCAGCCTGAGGCAAACATTGAAGCCTTCAGAGGGAGGAATCCTCACCAAAACAGAAGAGGGAGGTTGGGCTGCTGCCCTAAAGAACGTTTCAGTAAAAACAAGAGAAGAATTTGGGACACAAATATTAACATATGGATCAAAGGACTCATCTTGGCCAAGAGAGAGCGTAACAATAGCACCTCTTTGAGAGAGTGTTATTTTCTACTCGCCCAAAATCTAAGATATCCTGACTCTGTGCACAGGCACTTGCTTGATTCTGCCTGTGCAAGACAGGGATTTTTAAGGATTCCTACTTTTTAAGGCATTTTCAAACCAACCTCAGAAGACAGACATTCACGTGCAGTCTAACTCTGAACAGAGAAGATGGAGCACGTCTGACACAAAGCACCAACTGTTTCAATACTGATGACAAAGATGCCACATATCGCACACTCCTACAGCTCTCCTCTCACAAGGGGTGGTTCAGAACGGGATAATTTACACATGACTTTAAAAAAAGATTTGCAATGAACAACAAATAGTTGGGGTTTGAGGAGGGGAATGATAAAGAACCCTGCTGACCTTCTCAGCCATGGCATCCATGAAATCCTGCCTCTGGTACTCTCGCCGACGAAGGTGCCGGTACACGTGGAACTCCCCACTCCCAGCTCCAGCACTGGAACCTGGAATAAAGAAGAGTTAGTCTACAAGAAAATAACAGATATCAGAAGCTCACAAATGCCTATAGCTAGATGCTGAGGGGCAGGAAGCAAAAAAGGGCACTGTAAGATGAAAACCTATTAGCCACACACAGAGTGTGTCGCCGTTTTACGTAAGCTCAAATCACTCACAACCAAAAGCCAAAGCAAGCTGCAAATCCCCACACTTAACGGGTCGCTGCAGTTCCTACTGGCCAGGTACTCCCCTGGAAAGAATCCAGACTGGGCTGGACACTGAGGCAGTAAAAGAACTAGGGCTCACAGGTACACTCCATTCTCTTCTAGGCAGAGGTGAGCTAAAACATCCCACTGGGGCTGCTTCGGACCAATTTTCTGCAGCTCATATGAAAAATAAAGGTCACCAGCAAGGAGAGAAGGCCCATCATACCTGACTAGCCCATGCAAGACAGACACCACTGACAGTTTTTGACTGTTTTTTCATAACTGAAATCCCTACAGTGCTCTCCTTCCTGGCATCAGTCTGCATGTTGAAGTCTCACAAGAGCTTTCAACTTCCACTCCATTCTCTCCCTCTGTCCCCCGAGCCATTTCTCAATGCAAAGCACACAAATACATGCCTCAAAGAAGACATCTAGTAATTAAAACATGGCAGCTGGCACTGCAATAAGGGTGCTCTTGATACCAACGGGATCCCAGCAAGTCAGGGGCTCGCAGAAAAACAAGACAGTTCAACTCAAGCACACGGGAAAGCTATTTGGAAAAGCCACGAGGAATTACAACAAGCAGAACGGTTTATTTGGAAGTGTATAAAAGTTTTAGTCCGAGATCAATTTTCCTGAAATAAGAACAAATCAGCCTCTAGAAAGGACCAGGAATAAGGACAAAAGTCCCACAGACAGACAGAACTTCTACAGGCAGATACAGCTTATAGCACAACTACTACATTGGAGCCCTGCAGGTAAAAGTAAAGTGTAAGCAGAATACTTGTGCCAGGCTCCTGGAACAGCTACCAGCTCCCTCCCTGACCATGGACACGGCTGCTTCTCACTGCCTGGGGTCCAAGCAAAAAGCAGGCAGAAGAGGCATTTCATCATTCTAAGTTTCCAGAAGACTCTCAGATCCGTGAAAAGCATGGATTTCCTTATCACCATTTCCTTGTCCATCACCAGAGCAGCAGCTTATTTTGCTGCCTGCTGTCCACAGGCTGGAGTGCCACAGGCACTGTCCGCTTTGCATGCTGACAACAAAGCGGAACCCGAGAGCCAAGTAGTACTGAAAAAAAGCCACTCCCAAAGCACATTTCCCACCTCTCTTCACCAGCTAAACGAGCAACAACAGAAAACCCTCCCTGGCCTTTTCTGCGAAATGCTTTTCTAAGTTTACTGTAGCTGAGCATAGAGTTATCTGAAGAACAGTATCTTTACCCATCACATCTCTAACGAACTCCGGGGGAGGCCGTGGCGCCCACTCATTCAGTTTTTCAGGAATTGGTACAGTCTTTTCCTGCAAGAAAAAACAACCCGAACAACTGGTCATCAGTATCTTCTAGGAGCAAAGCCTGCATTTTTAACTCATTGTGGAAAGCTGGTGTGTGTCTGACAACAGCCTCTGCCCCTAGCTGACAGATCTCAGGAGTGCAGCTGCAGGAATGTCTCCAGGCACGGGGATCAGGAGCAGGCAGATGGCAATCAGAAAGTCTCCTCTGTCCCTCACACTCAGGCCTGCAGGTCAGCAAAGCCCAGGAGGGTCAGGAGTCGGTGCTTCTTTTCAGTATGGGAACTGGAAGGAAGCAAGCCAGCCAGCACCTCCAAGCACCCACAGAAACCGAGGACACTCCTGCTACCAGCGGTCTAGGAAGCGATGAAAGGCATTTGTGAACCTTCCAGGCCAGAGCTGTGAAGGACGGGGAAGCGCAGGGAAGGGAGAACACATGGTGCAAGGTCAGAGGAAGAACACGGTGCGGGGAGGCTCAGCCTTCTCCAGCACACACAGAGGGAGAGTCCCCACCTGGTCAACACCACCTCCTCCTCCTCCTCGGGGCAAACACCCGGTTTGGGGAAACAGGGTCATGCTCCCCACAGGTAAAAGCAGAGGGCAGACCAGCAGGCAGAGCACTGAGGGGCCAGTTCCTCCCCCAGCTCCCCAGAGAAGGGTCTCTCCCCTCACAGCAACCCAGAAAATACCGGCCCCTCTCCCCTCACGGCAACCCGGGGAGAGGGGGTGCCGAGGGTAGGCCTCGGTCCCCTCACAGACCCGGGGAGGGGGCAAGGTGGTGTCGGTCCCTCCTCCCTCAGGGACCAGGGCAGGAGGAAGGGGGGAGCCGGTCCCTCTCCCCTCACGGACCCTGGGGCGGGGGTTCGGCCCCTCTCCCCTCACGGACCCGCGCAGAAGGGAGGGGGGTCGGCCCGTCTCCCCTCAAAAACCCGGAAAGGGAGAAGGACGGCGAGGGAGGGTGTGTCAGTCCCTGTT
>WTSP01022671.1:0-12642 GCA_025331215.1 Actenoides lindsayi
GGGGACAGGCAAGGTGTGGTCGCTGGTTGGGTTTTGCAGCAGCCAGGTCTTGTGTTGAACCCATTTCATCCTCTGGTACCTCTGAGGTGACAGCCCGAGCTCGCTGACCCTGTGAGCATCAGCTCACAGCTGGTTTAAGGGCATACCTTTTGAAGACCTTGGGATGCCTGAAGTTTTTGTGTTTCAAGCCTTTCTCACTGGAGAGTGTGTCAGAAAGATGTCATTCATTGCTTAATCATGAACTTGGCTTTCTTGCAGGCAGCGTTGGAGTTTTTAGTGTTGTGTGCTTCTACAGGCTGCATGGTTTCTCCCCCAGCCCCCCAGATTAGTTCAGGGTGACGTTGACGACATGCAATGTGTGTAGCTGAGATGCTGGTGTCTGGAAGAGTAAAGGACATTCTCAAGAAGGGAGTTGGACTAGGTGACTTTTGAGCATCCCTTCCAACCCAAAACATTCTATGTTTCTATGAAGAGCTGTTTGAAGTTGTAAGAGGGGGATTCTTTTCCATCAGGTCACTTAGCCTTAGACAAGAATTTGTTACCTTGGTGCTGAACTCCCCCACTTGCTGTCATAGTCTGTACCATCTGAGAGCACTGCCTTGATCTCCCATTCATGACCCTTTTCAGGGGTAAAACCTGTGCTCTGCAGGGCTCCTGCCTGCATGCTGTAGTAACCTTTTCTTCCCCACTAGCCCCTGCAGGCTGCTCCCAATCATTATGCTTTGGGCAGTTTTGCCTCACGCTGCTTTAATACAGTTTTGATTAGCTGCCCAAATACTCATTTAAACACCTCTTGGATCTTTACTGTGTCTGTAGCAAACAGACCACATGAATGAAAAGATAAAATTCTATTACCTGGAGATAAGCATTAGATTTAGAGAACTGAGGGAAATTAAGAGGGAAATGGTTTTCTAAACTTCAGAGAGTGTTTCAGGAGGAGACAAAGGAAGTTATCCCCCGCCTTTTCCACCTATGCCTTGACTGGTGTAGTAAGAATTCTCTTCAGGAACGTGGGGCTTGCAGAACTTTACACCTCTTATATCTATTTTCTATCAGTTCACTCAACCAGTTTACTCTGCTTTTTCCCCCCCCCTTCTCTGGCAGGTTGATTTATGGCTAAAGACAATATATGGGAATCAGCCTGTTCCGGAGTATGAAGTGAATGCAGAGACAGTTGGTCTCTTGTATAAGCTTGCAGAATGCAGTGAAGCTAGAGACAGGGATACGGCTTTGCTGATTGAGGACACGAAGGAGAGGGCAGCAGAATGTGAAGCAAAAGGTGAGTTTGAAGCTCCGTTTCCTAGTTCCATCAAAGTTAGTTTTTCGTAGTCATTGTGAAGGTTGTCTTTTTGTTTGTTTTTCATCTTACAAGTAAAGATAGCTGTACATACAGACATCTGAGCAATAACTGGAACACACTAAGTTTTTGTTCTGGCACAGTTTTTACTACATTGCATCTCATGCCTTCCTTTCAGGAAAATTTATGGTGACATAAGGCTGGTCAAGAGCAATTTTTTAAGCCATCTTGAACAGGCTGTAAATATGGAGAAGCAGATTAATTCCTAAAACCTCTTTGCCTGCTGGGCTGAGTAGGACAGCATTGAGATATTGGCTGGATAGACAGGGAGGCAAACCTACAGCTGATTTAAGAGCTTGAGCTGCTGCTAATCCACTGTTACAGACAGCACTTGAGGAACCTGAAACAGTGGGGTGATTAAGTTATGCTCACGTTGTCCAGAGAGAGTGTTTGGTAACGTGGAGTTTTGGGAGCAAGTGAGTGGGTTGGGGACCACAATACATTTTTAACACCATGGTAAAAGAATGAATCCCACCTAGGCCTTAAAAGAACAGTAATATGAAAAAAAAAACAAAACGCTTTTGGGTTGTATTTGTTTTCTAGCTGAATATCTGCAGGGCCTTCTCACACAACAGCCGAGTGTCTTCCTATCCAGTTTGTCCAGTGAGTGCACCAGCTGCCTTGACATCCTGGTGAGCAGTGCAATGGTACTTGAAACGAATGACACTTCCCTTACCAGGTAATTATCCCCACCATGCATCAGCACTGGTGATCTGTGTTGTTCCCCTCTGGTTCTTCAATTCAACAGTTTCAAACTTGACTTTCACACCAGCAGTCTTACTTTCCAGCTACTTTTGCACCCTTTGGGCAGCTTTGGAGGGCATGGTAACTGAGCACAAATCTCTTAACTCTTGATTATCCCGGCAAATGAAGTGTCTGAAGTCTGAGAAGTGCCTCAGCCAGAGTGAAATCACTCCTTTTTTTTTTTTTTTTTTTTCACCCCTGCTTCTGTGGTTGGTGGCTGCAGGATGCTGCTACTGAGACTGTTATGCCAGGTAGTACAAACTAAAGTAGCATTGAAACTGCCTGTAACTGTAACTGGTCTTTCAGTCTCAGCTCCTTCTGGCCTCAGGATAAGGAGACTCCCTTAGCCACAGAGAAACAGCAGCTATTAGTCTGCTCTTCCTGGGCCCTTTCCCTTAGTCTGGCTTTGACCCATAACACAGCAGGTTTATGCTGAGCATTGACAGTGAAGAAAAGCCAAAATCTGCCTTGAAATCCAGATTTTGTATGAGGTTCAGGAGCTTGACTCCTACATCTCTTCTCCTGAGCTGGAGAGCCAAGCAGCTTTGAACCATTTGGGAAGAAAAATGCTGCTGGGCATGTCTCAGGTACTTGCATTTTCAAGGGACTGAATACAGTTTCTCACAAAGGCAGTTTGGAAAGCTGGGAGTGGAGCACCTGATGATGTCAAACCCAGTGGCTGTATTCACTGGAGTGCTGGGTCTTGTTCAGTTCCTCCTACTGAGACTGCTGGGCCATTTCCCCTTTCAATTAAATCCTTGCTAGTTAAGGGAAGCAAACACCCTTCAGTGACTTATTCTGCTTTCCTCCTCTAAATTAGCTGGAATTTACCTGATGTGTCATAATATGAGAATAACAAAAAAAAAGTTGTTTGTGAAAAGTGTGAATAAAATAATAACTATAATAATTCTGAGTTTGGGAAGAGCTGACTCCTGAGCATTCTCCCTGAATCTCCCTTCCTAGCTTGTGCAGTGCCATCAATGACAGGACTTTGGAGCTGTATGAAGTGGAATCAGAAAACAGAGAAAAAGAGCGGGAATTGAGAAAAATGAAGAATAAACTGACTGCAGTGCTGATGATGGAAAAGAAGTTACAGGAGTGAGTAATGGATGAGAAAAGGGGAAGGCATAAGCGGTTCTGCTGATCTCTGGGATAACTAATAAAGGTGGCTGAATTGTCATGGTTTTGACACATTTCTAATTCGTAATATTTGGAAGTGTCTATCAAAAAGGCATCTGCTATGGATGTACTCAGTAACCAAAAGAAATGTGGGGTACCATCAAACACATGATTTTAAACCAAAACTGGTCTACGGGCTGGCATCTTACACCAGTTGCCTTCGTCCGAGGTTGAAGTTGAACCTGATTTTACTTGCCACATTTATCATGGGCTTAGTCAGAGTGAAAGAACCAAGCAAAACAAAAACTGTTGCCAGGTAAGAATTTCCTTTAACCAGTGCAGGGGAGATTTAAAAAAAAATAAAATAAATTGAAGTTAAAATCTGTATCAAGTCCATTCTCTAGAGGATGTAACTTGAAGTGCTTTGATCCTAAGCATAGTTGATCCTAAGAATAGCAGGATCAATGCCTGCCCTGAGTGGGGATTGGCCCAGATCATCTCCACAGTCCTCTCTCAGTCTATTTTCTGCTTGGTTGTTTCGTTACTATTTGGGAGTTTTTGCTGTTTTGTTTTGTGTTTGTTTTGGACGGTTTTTTTTAAGTAATAATTGTGGTGCTGCTTGTAGCAGAGATACCATACCTGTGTGCTTGGTGCAAGTTTGCCATGTCCTCTCTCTACTCTAAAGTTTGGCTTGCATAACAGGTCTCTAAATGAATGAAGGAGTTATGTAGAAGACTGTAACTCTTTGCTTTTATGTAGATGGCTTTTCCCTTGGCCATTGTGGCTTTTTTTTCCCCTGGCCTTAGGGACTCTGGGTGGAATAGCTGTGTATGTTTCCACTTGGAAATCTCACAGGGAAATGCAGATTTCCCCTGCCTTCTCTCCCTTGTGTGGGTTGTACTACAGGATTTAGCTTGAGCATAAGTCATTAAGCAGTGTCTGTATACTGGCATCTCTTTGAATGTAAAAGTTCCTTTCTGTCTATATTTTTTTTTTTTTTTTAGAGATCTTAACAAATGGGAGGAAATTCTGAAAGTACGAAAGGCCAAATGTGAGATCCAGTCCAAGAACTCAATCTTCCTGAAAGACAAAGCTAAGGATATAAAAATCAGGATCAAAGATGCTGAAGTAGGTGGAAGGAATTTTCTAACAAGATGTTGAGATGGGGTGGCACAGTCATGGTTGTTGAGGCCCAAAGCTGTAGTTACAGAGACATCCCAGGAGCTTACTGAACTCCAGGACAGAGGACTCCTGGGCTAACAGGACAGCATATTGTTACACTTCTGATTGTTCCTGGTGTTTTCAGGGTCTCTCCCCAGGGCATCCTCTGATAAATGCAAGGACACTTCCTTCTTTTTCACTTAGAACTGTATTAGCTCAGACTACCATGTGTTTATTGAGAGGCTTTGTCATACACAAGTGTACAGACAACTACCAGTAGAGCAGCTGATTCACTGAGGCACATTGTGTGTTGAAATGCTAATATACCCATTTCTTTTAAACTAATGAATGATTAAACACAAGAAGGCAGATGTTGTACTGTTGTCCATCGTGTAGGAAAGGTGAAGACATGTGAGTGCTTTATTTAACACTTGGATGCTGTGTGATACTTTGACAAACATCTGCGATAGAAAACGTTCCATTAGTTGATGACAGTTTACTGATAAGCTTCTTCCCAGCCTTGCCATGTGCTGCTCTTCCAGGAGTTTTCTCAAAAGACTTGTTATGCTTGATAGAAATTTCAGTAGCAACTGATTTCATATACTAGCTACGGCTGTGGTTCAAGTAGCACATGTTTTCATTGTTGCATTCTCCTTTGCCTGTTTAGATCAAAACCCCAGGAAACGGTAAAATCTTTCTGCTCCCTGTTAGATTTTTGTGGTCGGTTATGAATGAGCTCTTCCCTGTTTGCAGGAGAAGATTATTGCCACAGGACTGGACCAGTCACTGACACACGAGTCACTGATGAAGTTGTCTGAGGTAGGTCTTCTGGTACAAAATGGGTGTTTCTACAGTGGTACGGGCTAGGCTTGTCTGTTGGGTGGTTTCAGGAAATGTAGGTTTCTATTTGGTTACCTGGAAAAAAAAAAGTCCTAATGGTAAAGAGAAGCACAAATAAAAATACCTCTGAGCTGGGGTATGTTGGGTGGGTTCGTCTCCCCTAGAAAGTGAGAAGCATCTATGGATGTCATTTTCTTTAGACTTAAAAGTGGGTCTGTTTTAGACTTGGGAACAAGCTTTCCTTCTGGACTGATTGAGGGGAAGAATTGGAAGCTTTGGGGTTTTTTGTCTTTTTCCCCTCTCTGCTCTTTCTGCCTCTGGCTGTAACTGGGAATATACCCTACTAGAGAATTTCCATGGAATAAATTCCCTGCCACTGAGAGAAAATGGGCAGCCCGTGATGTGCCTCCTGTCTTTGTGACACATGTTATAAACAGGGTGGATATTCTGCCAACTATGTCTTGTTACATGGCTGCTTCTGTACTGCAAGTACTTGATACAGCAACACAGGTGATTCTTTGTAGTTTGTGTGAAATAAACCTGCTTTCAAACACTTCACAAGGGCTGGAGGTCAAGTGAAACTCAAAATCTGAAGCACAAGTGAAACTCAAAATCTCAAGCACTGTGGCCTCTTTTTTTTTTTTTTTTTGTCTCCTCACTGCATTGTAAATCCAGCAGGATAATTTGTTAAGGAAAAAACATGGGGTTTGGGTTAGTAGCTATAGATTCTCCATCTTTGTGCTGAAGCACTTTTACATGTGTTGTCTGTCCCCACTCACCACATTTTTAATATTTGCTGTTACAGTAAATGAGAACTTGGTCTTGCTCCCCGTTTCTTTTGCTAGCTTTTCCTATGTGTCAGTGCAGTTGAGCAATGAAAACAGGTTTCCTGATTTTTGTTGTCGTTCCCATGAGCCAGCACTAGGTGGCAATGTTTACATTGCACAGTGTTTCAGAAGGGTAGTATACCAAAATAACTTCTGATGGAGTTTTACATGCCAAAAGTCGTGAGTTTTCTAGACTTGTCATCTTCTAGAACTGGAGCATAAGGGCAGGTTTGACTCCCTGACGTTTCTCTGTCTGCTTTGCCAAGAGCTCAGTGAATTGGGTGGTACAAACAACTTTTATCTTTGGAGTGCTTTAATTTTTACTTTTAAGTAAACGGTTGTGGAAGGTGCTCAATTTTCAGCCTCCAAGAGAAATTATTTCCCCTTGTAAAAGAATTAGTGAAGCCGTGTAAGTGCAAGGGGAGTCTTTTTTTGGGGGGCTGCATGTGCAAAGCCATAGGCATGAGAATGAATCCTCTTCCTTGGGTCTCAGTTCTTTCTCTGGCCTACAGTGGAAGTCCTCTGCCTGGTGGATTCTCGCTTGAAATACTTTTTCCTTTCTTGGAGGTGAGATCAGGTGGTTATACTGTAAGAAAAGATACCTGACGATGTCTTCAAAACAGACTAAAATTGACAACTCTGTGAAATTTGAACTGGGTTTCACTGACTGATACCTGAATATCAGATCTTCAGTTTTCCATGGGTTTTAAGACTGATCATGAAAGCTCTCACCAGCACCTGTGAATTCTGAAATGCTGTAAGATAATTGTGGGTCTATTTGACATCACTTCTGCCAGGAAGATTATAATCTGTCTCGCTCTCTTTACAGAAACTGGCTGGACTGAGGAAGGAAAATGCATCCGTGAAGAAGCAGCTTCAGTCCTACCTAGATTTAGCTCCTGTAATTATTTTTACACTGTTCTGTTGTATTTGCTATCAGATTAATTTTAATCTGAATGTAAAGGATGTGGTTGTGATGATTTCAGTGGACAGGTGGGTGTGCTACAGGTCTATTCACGGTGTAAACAGAAGACTTTACTTGAACTGAAGGCAGATGAATCTATTAACAGTTAAATGGATTAATCTACTTTAGATTATTAATCTAGTCCATAATTCAAAGGCAATAAATTAAGTATACTTAGAACAAAGTTTGCCTCGTAACAAAGTGCACAGGTTTGCAGGGTTAGCTCAGTATCAAGGTGAATTAGCTGGAAATTGGACAAGGAAAAGTGGAAGAAAATATAATTCCATAGTATAACTTTTTTTTTATATTTACTGACATACTAGTGGACACAGCACGTTGTGCAGAGGTTGCTCTGTGCACAACTTTAACAACTATTAAGAAACAGCCAAATGTAGGTGTTGTCCCCTAAACAAGTACTCCAGCTTGTGTGTGTGTCTTGAATTACAGACTAGTGACCTGTCTGCTGGGCTGCACTTCTCTCTCTGCCTCCTTAGCCCTTCCATCAAGTTCCCACCTCTCAACATGTCTCCCTCACACAATTACTGCTGTCTCCTTCCTAGAAGAGAAGGATAAAGGGAGAGGATGGGACTGCTGCTCTTAAATCCATCTTACTCCAAGAGGCATCTGCCTCTTTTCCTCCAGTAAAACAAGAGGTTCAAATCAGATTAGGTTCTCCAGTTTCCCTCCCATCCCTCCCTCCCATCTTGCTGTCAGTTGAGACAGGGCCCTGATGCCTTGCTTCTGGTGCAGGCAGAAGGGTGGAGGAAAGTTTATCCTTGCAAGCTTATTGTGCTTTGGAAAACTCAGGCATGGTTATGTTCAAAATCCCGTTCCTCAACTGGTATGTTGGGAAAATTGCTAAAAAATGGTTTTGGTTTTTTGAGTTGAGGCTATACCAGACTTCTGAAAAAATGTGTGATTGTCCAAACCAAACTGACCCTGGGCTTTAATGTCGGTCCCTTTTGCACGTGAAGTGTGTACACAAAACTGATTTCATTACCCCTGAATTCCCCTGTGGCACATCATCAGACTCTTGCAGTGGTGCAGGGACTGTGCATTTCTGGCTGAAATACTGATTTGCATGCCATTTTCTCTCATCAGAATCCTTGCCTTGCACAAGTGAAGATTGAAGAAGTAAAACGAGAACTGGTAAGAGGCATTTGGGGTTGTTTTTTTCCCCCTCTTTCTGAGATTTAAATGATGTTATTCCAAAATAAGCTATATGTATATGAATTGGTCATGGATGTATTTACCTCAGATTGTAGCCTTAAATGATCTCTAGAGGGGAATTTTGCTCTGGTAAGCGTGTTGGTAGGAGGAACTGGTGGAGGAATGACACCTAAGCTACAAAGGCAGTTGGGTATGATGGTCTCAGTGGGGATTAGGTATCTACATCCCTCTGGATTTTGTCCACTTCACCTGTCAGAATGCTCAGCTGTTGCAGTTTCATGGTCTCACAACCTTCCCTGCTGCTCCTGAAGTCTGAGGGCTCTAGGGCCTGTATTTTATTTAACAGCTGCCTTGCAGACTGCAAAGGGGACCTTCCCCTATAAAACACAATGCCCATTTCATCCATGCTTGTGTCGTTTGCAGGTATGGCTTCTGGGAAATGTTAATATGATGCTGTTTGGGAAGTTCAGGTGTAGCTTTCCTGAGTGATCTGGGCCACAGCTGAGCATAAAACCTGTCTTTATTTCTTTGGGCTACTGTTTGCTTGCTCATAGCAAAAGCACACGGTATTCAGTGAGAAGCCTTAAAGCTCTGGTCAAAAATTGCAGCTATTTGAGTGTATTTTTTGCATTTTCTGATGCTCAGGTTGGTAAGCTACTTGGGTTTTGATTCAGAAATACAAGCTCACCTCACCCTCCTGAGGCTTTTATCAGGTCAGAATATACACCTATGGAGTCTGTTGGTTCAGCTTGAAGGAGTCTAATACCATGTTGTGGAACAGTATGAAGGCAGCTGAGCTTGTTGAGCCCTACACTGGGAGATGTCTCTGTAGTTGTCCGCAGAGACTACCACTGTTTGCAGTAGTGAGACCTTCAGGTTCAATACTTGGGTTAATCAGTGCTAATCAAATGACAAGGTTTGTTCACTGAAGATATGTTCATCTCACAATGTAAGAAAAGTGTTTCATGGTCGCCAATTCCTCTTGGTTTTCTCTTATTCTAGAATGTCTTGGAGGAAGAGATCTCAAAGGAGGTTAATAAGATGCTGGATGAATTGCCATCATCCAGGAAACACTATTTCACCTGAAGTGGCCTGCGTGGAACAAGATTTCCCTTCTACTGTCTGTTTGCACTAGTGAAACATTTTGGAATTCTTGGAAAACATTTGGAATTTTTACTGTGCTTTTGTAGCTTTCTGCCTTACTCTTCTTGCTGTTGGATGGTGCACTTGATAACTTCCAGGATGCATGCTCATTTTTAGGGGATCACGTGGCCTTGCATTTGTAAACGTCATCTATTTTTCATTAAATAACACCCAAACTTTTTTTTTTATCAGTTCTTTTTCCATATGTGATACACACCCAGAACTGGCCTCCAGATGGCACCTTTACGAGATCCTTGTCAGGATTTGGTTGACCATTATCATGTAGAATTGAACTGATCAGGGAGTCTTGTTTTCTTCTTTCTCCCCTGCCCAGGCTCTGGATAGTGCTTTTTCCTGGGGTGCTCTCTTTGGTGGAGCAAGTACAGTGATGACAGACTCTCTTTATACCTACTGGATCATTGGCTTTTGCTCCCTTGTTTGGTTTCCTCTTGTCATTTCAGGGCTGGGGACACATTGTGGGTTTTTTCCCACTCATAGCTTGTCTGATACTGACCAAGTTTGTGCAGATGAGCTCTGCACTCATGCCTGGAGTGCTTTTAGGTTTGAGCATTTTCTTTAAACAGGCATGAACAGTTTAATTTCTCCTTAAGGTGTTCAGCAGGGATTTGATACATAAATCAATGGTGATCTAGGGCTCTAGAAGGCAATGAGAACTACTATTTAGAGCCCTGCAGCATCTGGGACAGCCCACAGAGCGACTTTTCGTGTGTGTGTGTGTGTGTGGCTGTCTACCCTTGTGGAAATGGGCTGAGCTCTGACTTGTTCCATGTGTGTCTTAATATTGGCTTCACAGCTCAGCAGATGGTACTGCTCGCATGGGTGAGAACAGAGGTGAGAAGCAGCAGTGTCAGCCTCCTGATGTTCTGTAGTTCTGTTGTCTGAGAAAAGGGAAGCCTATGGCACTGACCTGTAAGGCTTGTCCATGTTCAAGGCTTTGAGAGACACAAGTCTGCTGTTGACTACTTGTTTCTCCTTACGTGATAGAGCTAAGCAAATGAAAGCAGATAAATAGCTTTGTGGATAGTGAAGGGATAGCTTTTAAAATAAAAAAAAGGAGCTTTATAGTAATGACCTGTCTAGGTCTGAATATACATGAGTATTTTTGTAGAACCACTGTGGTATGTGATCGTTCTGAAGCTAGGTTGTCCTTTCCTATTCTACTTCCAATGTAACCTTCCAGAAGGGTTCCTAGAGCCCTGTTATTTCCATGCCACAACCCCACCAGCCTTAAACACCCCAGCTTTTAAAAACAGTTTTGTACTAAAGCCAAAAACCTGAAAATCTGTGGATGGGTGAAAAACAACATCTAGAAATAGCGGCAGCACCTACAGGCAATGGGTCATGGACTAGGGCTTGTCTGTCCTGGGCAGTGGTGCTCTTGGTGACAATTTGCAGCTCCATGTTTGCAACTGGAGCTGCAAAAAACAGTGTAGCATAGTGTGCCTGGCTCCAGGAGCTGTTAACTTCAGAAATAGATGGCATTCTGCAGGGAGATTGTTTTTATTGCTTCATGTCCTCCCTAAGGTCTAAAAGTCCTTATCTGATCGTGCTTGGGGCATAGCTCTGATATCTGAGGGAGCTACAAGGTCAGAATAACACTGGTGGTGAAGTGCCAGTCTACTCCCTTTGTTTTTCTCACCACACTAGGGAAGAATTCAAGGATGTTCAGAGCCACTGTTCATGGGAACTTTTGCCCTCATGTTTCATACACTGTAGGGAGTTCCTGTTCAGCATCGTGTTCTTAGATCGTTAGGAAAGGGCTAATTGCCTTCGTTTCATGGCTGTTTATCTCCAGTTCCTTCTAGATGAGAAAACAGGATGACAAAAGCAAGTGGACAAGCCATCTTTTGTACACATGGGCTAAACTGGCTAAGGGGAAATTCCCCCAGAGGTACCTGTTGTGGGATCTAGAGCAGGCATAGGAGTGCAGACATGGCTTACAGGTACAGCTACTGCTCACCAAAAAAAAACACCTAAAGAAGGCAGGGGAGTAGTCATTGAATCTGGAAAGAGCAAGAGCATAATCTGATCTTTCCTGTTGTGGGAGGGGAAAGAAGTCATTGTCTTGAGAGGCATCAGACCATAGCTGGGTAGACATCAGAGAATGGTTTAACAAGCAAGCTGTTGTAAGGCACTGGAGGTCATGGCCCGACAATTCAGGAATCTTAATCACTGGAAGCTTTTAAGAGCAGATCAGAAATGCTTTGCTTAAGCGTTTATAACGCAAGGAAGTGTTGATTGTGCTTTGGGATGGATAGGTGGATTAGATGAGGGCTTGAAGACGCTGCTCTCACTGACAAGCAGGGCTGGTAGCAAGATAAGTCTTGCTAGTGTTAGAGGAAGGCTTTTTTTCTTTTTTCTTTTTCTTTGCACATGTGTAACCGTGACTGAAGGCTTGGGAGGCGGTTGTGAAACCTGGGGGTGTTTTCCTCCCTGTGCCCGCAGGGCAGCTGCGCTGCTCCCCGCCTGCTGCTGTTTTGTAGCATGTGCTGTGTCCCATTCGTTGGCAAAGAGCTCAAACAGAGGCAGCGGCAGCACCAGGCTGACTCAAGCTGTCCAAAGGGAGCCACGTGTTGCTTCCTAGCATTGGAAACAGGAGGAGAGGGGGAAAAAAAAAACCCACCCAGCAGCTGCATTCATGCCATGAGCCACAGCTGAGCTGCCTGCAGCGCACGCGACATAAATCAGCGGCCAGTTGTTGGGAAAGACAGTTCAGCTTTTGCTGACAACAGAGAAAGTCAAATACAGGAGATTGATGCAGCCGTGGGAACGTCAGTGAGGTTTCTCAGCTCTGCAGTCGGGTGTTTGCGTGGGCAGAGTGCCCTGCAGGGCAAGCAGAGATGCCCTTCCTTGCTGTTGGGAGTTTTGGGGCTGCCCAGCCTTACCAGCGTGCGGAAGGGATGCTGGCACAGGAAAGCCTCTCGTAGGTCCTGCTGAGACAGGAGCATACCAGCCGGAGAGCTCGGCGGAGAAAATGTTTGGTATCGGGCTTCAGCCTCTGCCCCAGCAGCTGCTGAGTGTTTCCAGGGAGGTCACAGCGGGTGGGGGGGAGCTGTGGCAGCCTGGAGGAGAGGCTGCCAGCTGGACCCCTTGGCTGTTGTATATTATGAAATAATCACCCAACTAAGAATGACAGGGATGCCTGGAGAGGCCTCTGCTGCTTCTGCCTCACTTCAGATTACATCAGCTGCTCCCCTCTGAACTCCAAGCCTAATTTTTTCGGAGACACCCATCCACGAACACCTGCAAGCTGAGAGCAGCTGTGCTCACTGTGAGCTTCACGTGGGGGTTCCTGC
>WTSP01022673.1:0-14094 GCA_025331215.1 Actenoides lindsayi
TATTTCTCTAGCGCCGCAATGAGCACGCGCCAATCACATAAAGAAAAAAGCACGGGGAAGAGAGAAGAGAAGAGGGGGGGGGGGGGGGGGGCCGGCAGTGGGCTAAAAATCCTTCTTATATTCTTAAATCAAGACAATAGCCTCCAAAACTCTCACTTGTTATGAAAAAAATCCACCCTTAAGATTCACAGCAGCAAGGCGTCCAGATTTACGCAACCCAAGTTGCCATTGAAATCTGGTACAGAGATGCCTTGAACTGTATTATTAGTTTATGCTGTTGAGCACATGCACAAACAGAAACGTGTAATGCTGGTACGTACTGACCAGAATATGCAACATTTTCTGCACAACAGCCTTACGCACAAACCCACTAACCTCTGTTCCATAATTCCCTTCAGACACATGGTTTGTAGGCTCCCAGACACTTCCATACAGATTTTAACAGCATTTTTCATTTTCCACTTCTCTGTGGAAGTAATTACAAGATTTTTTTAGACTAGAACACCTTCTTAACTATAAGGCAAGTATATCCTACCAAGAGCAAATCCCATAATGAGCAAAGAACAAAGAATTCAGTAAGGATGATCATCTGTCCTTAAAAACAGAAATAATCATAAAATAAAGCCAACCTATCATTCAGGCTACATGATGTACTGAAGATGACCTTGCATAACTTGTTATCTTATAGGTTGGCAACATCTCAGAAAACCTCCTAAACACTTCAGGTCTGTTTTAAAAAAAAACAAAAAACCACCAAACACAAATAAAAACAACACCAGACCAAAACAGCACCACGCACACAAAAACAAAGCAGAAAACAAGAAACTGAGAAATTGAAAGAGAAAAAGACTCAGACATAATAAGAAAGCTCTCAACAGGAATGAAAAACCCAGAGGTTGCTGCTTCTTAGAAGTGTGTAGATGTTTAAAGATAGGATACCTGAGAATTTCCTTCATCAAATAGCGTTGTTTTATTCAAAAAACAGCATGCCTTCAAGTAGCACCAGGGTAAGTGATATACTACAATAAAATCTAACCCTGCAATAGCATAACTATGGGAACCACAAAGAAGATTACTTCTACTAAAAATCTTGTGCAGCTATGGTCACCAAAACAGCCTACGTTAGCTTTGTCGTTCTCCCAGCCTTGCAGCACAATATAACTTACCTCCATACCCAGTGAGTTACATAAAGACAGTAAAGAAACTTGTAGATTAGAAAGTTAAAACAGACTAGAATATCAGAATATCACACATTACACTGTGCTTTCTTTTATCATCACAAAAAAACCCACCAAAACAACAACAAATCACAAGAGACTAAATCTTAATTGCTGTATTTAAAAATAAAGAGTAAGATTAAGCATGTCATTCAAATTCATCAGGATGATTAAAAAAAATAGTAACTGTGAAGAGCAACAGGTGATATGTCAAAGAACTGCATAAGGCTCTTTAAAAGGAATATCCTTAGTAGGCAAGAACTTTAACTACAGGGTTTTTTAATAATGGCAGGTAAGGCTTTAAGGTCTTTACTGAGCATCACCTCAAAAAAAATTAAAAAAAACAACCAAGACAATGCAAAGGAAAACTTCGGAGGAAGATGTTTTCAAATTCCATTTCAGTGCAACACTGCAAGCCTCCATCATTCTAAGAGAATCTAACATTCATTGGCTCAGTTTTCCAGTCCAATTGCTTCTTATAAGTGCAGTCAATCTAAATTAGAAAACCTAAATCTAAATTTAAAAGAATATTCTGCTTACATATGTCTGCCTGTCAACTCAGAGTTGTATGTTAGAGAACAGATTTCTGAATCTGTTCTGAACAAACTCCAAAAGGAATAAGTACACTCCAATGTTGTACATAAAATTGAAAATAATCCAGAACTGTTCCTGTTACTGAACAGCTTCTGTAAACTCAACATATGAAGCTGTGTCTTGTTTATTCCTGGTCTCCCCCCCCCCCCCCTTTAAAAACAAGATAGACCAACTACAAGCTCAGCCCAGCCTTGATGTCCTGGTTCATCTGAATGGAGGACACCCTTTCAAGATCAATTCTCTAATTATTCATCAACCTCTATCCTATATTGGCATTTATACTTGCATTAACAGAGGCTCCCTATATACTCACTGAATGATATACAGTATGTGTTTGGAACAGTCAGTTTAAAATATCACCACAAAACTTCTCATCTATGTATCTATACCTGAATAATAAGCTTCATATCCTCTCTTGTAATTGATTATGTTACACAGTAAAGGTCTCTGGCAAAACACTGCACTTAAATCTATATTGTATATTTGTAGAAAAATAATATACAATTTGAAAACAATTCAGTCTTCCTAAAATGAAAACTGGGGCAGCATTACAGAAAATTGTATAAAATCCCAAGCTTCCATTTCAATTCAGTCACTTACTTGTTAGGTTACCTTAGATAACCACACAATTTCAGGTTTCCTACCTGTAAAACAGCTCAAAAGAAAAAAAAGTATCTATTTCACAAGGCCATTGTGATGACTAGGTACCTAGTTCTTAAAGAAGATATCCAGATACAAAGTATGATACAGATCTGTAAAGTACTTCCTTAAATATAGGTTGGATCCCCCGCCAAACAAAAACAAAACAAACAAACAAAAAAAAAACCAAACACAAAACAAAGCTAACAACAACAAACTATAAGCAATTTGGAAATTGAAAATCCTAGAAAATAATTTATATCATTTTTATCTTAAAACAGATTCTCACTGATCATTCCTACAAATTGTTACACTATCAAAAATATTCTGGAAAAAACCCTCAAAGTTTTCAATACAAATGTTCTGAACTTAATACTTGTATCAGCATTACATTTTAGAAAGCATCTACAAAAATATTTTCTAACACAGTTGTCTCAACATGACAATACAGCTGCGACCACAAGTGCCAATTTCTATGTTTTCAAAAGCAGTTGTTTGTTTGTCCAGTGTTTGTTAATTTTTCAAAAACACCTTCCAGCTCCTGTTCAATGTTTTAAGTGACCCTTTAGAAAAGCCTCAGTTCACTTTGAAAGCAAACAAAACAGATACCCTGATATGAGAGAACTACAGAAGCATGCAGCTTAGTCACAGCAACTCTGTGATACCTCCTCTGAACACAGAGGTCATTTCCCTCTTCCCCATAACCCCTTTGGTACATCTTGCACATGCCACATACACATTTGATTCTCAAGTAGCCTCCAAAGTACATTGGTGAGCTGGGCTCGCACACACAAACATGAATGAGAGATATTTTGTGCTTGGTTTGTGTTTATTGTGTTGGATTTTTAGTGAGATACATACTTCTACATACACACACACTCTATAGAATGAAAATAAAGAGCAATTCAAAGCGTTGATTTTTCTCCAGTTGAATTAATCAGCATTTCAGTTTTATTAATAAAGCTGGAACTATCAAGTGTTCCTTTATACAATCAGAGTGTATCAAAGTTTTCAAGATTTGAAATCTGAGATGCATTGTCAAGAAAATTAAGCTTACCATATTTTAATTCACCACTGCTATCCATTACAAAAAAGGAAAGTACTTTAAATTGCAGCATAACTAGCAAGATATTTTTCTGGTTATCTCCATCATTGCATTGGGGGTGGCAATGAATGAAGGCCATTTGTCATCTTGTTCCACAGTGCCTCATCGTTTTCTTAGACCTTGAATAGAAAGTTCCTACAAAGCTCATCAGATTATTTAAAGACTTTACCCACCCCAGCTCTCCTCCCAGGCTTTTGACCAGAATCATTGCTGCTCACACTTTACTGCCACAACTGGTAACATACATATCTAAAATCTGGGCCTTTTATGATACTGGTGATAGTCCTTCAGTCCCAGCTCCTGTGACCCAATCTGACATACTTGACATGATCCACTTTTTAAAGTTATTAGCCTTCAAGGTAACAGAGAACAAGCTGAAAACTCAAAAACATGGGAAGAAACATACATCTATGCATAAAATAAAAGCCCATGTCTGTAACAAATACCCACATTTAAAGACTGAATCCAGACTCACATTTCTGTAATAACATAATACAATCATCCTACAAATTAGAAGTGCAAGGTTCTTTGATACTGATATAGCAATGTAATAACCAATATAGAACATTGTATTTATACAAGCAGAGCAGTAACTCTTCAAAATAACCATAAAGTACTACAGAGTATCACAGTATTTTGCCTGCAAGTTTCAATTCACAGTTGGGAGTTAGGTCTTTGTGGGCCTTACCATCTGAAATGTAACCTTATCAGTGATGGCCAAAGTACAATTTCTTCCAAGGATTCTCTTGAGTAAGAAAACAATTTATTCTTCAAATATTCTGCAATACAAACTGCTTGCAAATTTCAGGTCCATCTGACTGAATAAGGAAGCGATTTTATCCATTTGTTTGAGATATACAGCACAGCCTGGACACCAGTACTTCATGCCGTAGTATTTATCACATTCTAGGAAGAAATACATTCTCTAAAACATTAACCTGTCCCTATCATTACAGTGGTGAGTCACCTCCAGTCTTTAACCTTACAGGAAATGTTATTTCCTTTTTAGAGATGACATACTGAAGCACATAAATTATGTAAGAAATCCATAAGAACATGTAGATGCTGAGTGTCATTTTATGTGTCTGCATCCAATCTTTAAGTACTTCAGTACTTGTTCTGTTGCCAGGTAATCCTAGAATATCCTAGCTTCAAAATTCCCTCATAGTTCTCTGGCATGTGCTGCTTAAAACTTGGAAATATTCCACAGCTAGCTTCTAGCTAAACATCAGTAGCATGAACAAACTAGGTATTTTGCCATCATACAATAATAGTAGCACATTGCTGTCCTTAGCTAAGAAATCTAAAACACTGATTCAAACAGATCCTGGAATCCATTTCTTCCAGATGACTGACATAAGCTCAAAATTTGAGGAGATATTTTACAATTAATTCATTATTTGCAAAATGCTGTTGCATTAACAGAGTTTAAAATGCCTACCCTAGAATATTATATAGAACTGGTAACTAAATTACTTTTCAGAGATCTAGGTTCTTACATCTGCAGGAGTCTTCAAAGCCAAACAGTTCTTGCACCTTGTGAATGAACACTAAGCCAGAGACAGTATTGAGCTCAATTCCACCATTTCTCAATGGGATCTTACTCCACATGGATCTCCACAAGCAATGGAACACTTACATTCACTTGTTAGATGTTTAAGAATATATAGTGCAACCTATAATATTAGTTTGAAAATTCCCACTGCTCGGTCACATCCCATGGAAACATATACTTTGCTTATAGTTTACTAGTGTTCCTTTATTATTGTTACTATTGTTCCTTTATTACTGTTAACAGTTGCAGTTCACTGGAGTGTCCATGCTTTCAGGTATTACCATCATGTATTCTTTCTTAGGTCAACTTTGTTGCAGGCTTTCCAAGAGGAGACTATACAGGTCATAATAAATTCCATGGGCACCGACAGATAACTATTGGTCAATACTGCATGAGTTTTCCAATGCATTTTTTTTAATTGTCTATGTAGTAGTGTTTTAAAGGAAGGGTTTTTTTCACCAGCACTGCAGTTAGTATGTATAAGGTAGCATCTCATATTACCTCCTACCTTTTCTACATTTTGATACAATCAACTTAATTTCTAGTGCAGTACAATAGGTTGATCTCTCAAAAACTACTCATTTATTTTAAAAAAAGATTACATGAACTATGGTAACACCTTCCAAAACATGATCATGTGAGATTATTTATTTGTCAAAGTAAAACATAACAAATATTAAATTCTAGGACCAGCAGAGGCATTTATGGATCATTTATGGATAGACTGAAGCATACAGTTGATAGAACTGAGCTTTTTACACACCCACAGCAATGGCAACCAGCCTTTGGTGCTGTCTGAAGGCCTGACAAGGTCATCAGCCATCTGTTCCCACACTTAACTTGCTTAAATAACAAACTGCTTAGTCTGCAAACAAACCAGACTCCAAAATCCATGAGCCCTTTGCCTAATTTCCATTTGGATTCCATCCTATAGATGGTCTCAGGCTAAAACGCAGGAAGGGACTCTGTATACTGCTAATTATCTATTGCTTGGGAGGAAGAGGGGTGGTTTTAAAAGAGCATAGCTCCATCTCAAACACATCTATGCTTGTAGCCTCACAAATAGCACTCCAAACAGAGGAGGCCACATTCAGTTCACAGACTAGTTTGAGGAAAGCTAGGCTACTTATCAACCACTTGGCACTGAGGATGCATCAACTCAGAAGACTCATGAGGCAGAAAATAACAAACTGAGCTTCCAGCACAGTGCTAAGCTCCGAAGCAATCTCTCCAGCTGCACGCAGCAGGACACTGAGCGGCAGGGGAGAGGTTACTCTGCTTCTACATTTCACCAGTACAGCCATTACCCAAAAGACAAGCATCTAGTTTTGGCATTCATAGCTCAAGAATGCTGATAAAATAAGGAAGGCTGAAAACCAACAGATAGGAAAACTTGCTTCCCATTGCAACAACTCAAGAAATACTCCTCCTCCATGCTCAGTGAGGAAAAGGTGACCGTATTTTCACCTACACAGGGAACATAGAACTGATAACACTGAAGGTTCTGTAGTGAAGTCCTGACAAAGAACAAGAGAAACCTGGGCAACTCGGAGACAGCAAATGAGGTGGAGTACATTTTCTGGATTAGGGGGGGCATGCATTTGATTTTGCTGGTTATAGCAAATGGTGAGGATAAATAACCAATGGAAGAATTCAGTCAGTGGAAGGGTTTTCGCATGTGTACAGATGCTTTTCTAAAGCAGAAATTAATTCAGAGTTACCCTACAGCCTGCATAAGGCAAGTTGTAAGAACAGATATTGAGTGAGTTCATTTCTAGGCTTGTCTATGAGAAACCATGAAACCCATTCAAACGGTTTAGCGGTGGAGTTGGTGCTGTTAGGTTAACAGTTTGACTATGGGATCTTAAAGGTCTATTCCAACCTAAATGATTCTATAGAGGAAATATTAAACAATAACAAAAAACAACACACTAATAAAAATATTTTAAGTTCTCAAAGATTTATTTTTTTTCCTTTCAAAAAAATTCTTTCCAGTGCAGATTGTTTAGCTTGTACAAGGAGATTAGTACTTATCTTATATAGGGTTGTATGGCTTATGCTTCTACCTTTCAAAACAAGATTTAAATAAAAAATGTATTCCTTACAAATTAAAAAACCCTCTTTAGCATATGAACTACCAACACATTTTAAAATTTGAATACAGAGAGAATAACTCACATTGGAAGAATTGTCTTTCAAAGCATCATGACTAAAATCAATTTAAATAGAGATCACATATTATAAGGATTAAATCATAATCACTAATGTTTCCACTAGTTTAATTATATTAACATTCATATAATGACTTATAAAAAGGAATTTGCAGGTATAAAAATTTCACACACAATTCCACTGATGTTGATATGAATAATTATGCACGTCTTGAATCAGACAGAGGCCATGCTGATGACAAAGGCAGTTTTGCAACTGGTAGCCTGACTCAGGATTTCACTCTGTGTAACACAAGTTGCACCAGTTTAATGGTGACGTTGTTTCACATTGAAGTTAAGGCAAACTAAGTCTGTACCACTTCTAAAAGGGACAGTTTTATTTTCCCATCTATACTTGCTCCTTCCTGCTACATCCTTTGGCTCAGCAAGAGACCTAAGCAAGTGAAGTAACATGAAAGTGAGGTGGCTTACAAAATGTGTCTGGTAAGTGGGGAGATACGTTCCTGTTGATACTATTAATGCTTAAATAAGAAGCAGAAAGATGTAATCAAAGAGAAGCATGAAGGATGAAGTCATCCTTTCTCACAGCAGCATGAACCTCAACTGGCTGCAGCTAAAACTATCTTTTTTTCTACAGATCATTTCTTAAACAACATGGTTGTTTATTTACAATCTGCAGTTTAAGGACACTTTCCTTGTGAGAGTCATTCTGTAGACAGCAGAATTCAGAGTTTTAGATAGAAATAAGTATTTTGCCTAGAACAGTAAAATTTTATATCCTTTTAACATTTCAGTTGTGCTGGTTCTTGTACTTAGGAATTGTTTTGCTCTTGGAGAACACTGAATCTTTTATAAGACCTCTAGAAATTAAGAGGAATATTCAGGAGGTGATTTAGAAGTGCAATAAGAACATCTGTAGACAAGGTTTAATAATCAAAGCTATCAATTGGTTCTTACTGTCTCCATAACAACTAGATATCTAGGACTAGGCAAAGCAGATTAACTGAAACGTAGGCACTCAAAAGGACTCACCTATCCTGTACAGTCTGCTTCATTACATATGCCAACTGGGACAAGTTATCAAATAAACAACAATAACCATCTGAAGACACAGTCTACTTTTTTGAAGACAGCATTTTTATAAGACTGTATATTTAGTCATTGAGGTACTCAGAAACTTAAGAGGAAGAGCAGTTTCATGCACAATATTTTCCCTAACGTCCTTTCACACACCAGTGTGCAAACCAGAGCTAGAGGAATGGGTAACTTTTTGCTACAACCTGACGAAAACTTTTTCCCCCTTCTCCAAAGCTATTATGTGAGTAGCAAAACTAATGCAACCTGTTTTCCTGTAGTGCTACATCTCAAGATGGATTGACTTTGACATCTCAATACGTAGAAGCTGTGACTGCAGCTTTTCATGCAGTTGGGCTATTCATAATGTTTGTATGCCTGAATTCCCTGGAGTCCAATAACACAACTGATTGGGCAGCCTTTCTCTCTCCCTTCTACCCAAATTCATATCATCATGAAAACTGTAACTGAACAATTTCACAGGTATAAGACAGGGGAAGAAAGAGTGGCATTAAAAGCTCCATTTCCTTAATAAATCAATCTATCAGAATAAAATTGAACACTGTGCTTTTATGCTTGTGGGCTTGTTTACATCTTGGGAACTGTGCTGTTTGAAGCTTCCTCCTATAAAGCCAGAACCTGCTCACCCTTTGGTTTTCTTATCTTTCACCTGTCTCTCATAAGCAGGCAGACAGAATTCTTTTCCCTTCTATTTTTATAACTAAATTACCCTTATTTATTTTGGCACCAAAAAAAAAAGAAATGTTTTGCATTATGTCAGAAAGGATGGAAAAACTAAATTAATACATAAAGGTTTGAGGGAGAAGGAAGCAAGTCAGAAGTACATTCTTAGGTGCAGCCTGAACACAGAGTAAAATAATTTACTGTCATGCAGAGATGAGGCCTAAATCATTCTGAAAAAGTCACTGCCATGAACACAACACATCAAGAACAGCAACACTTCTGCTTATATAATGAGTTTCCACATGCTTTATAATAAAGGAGTAAATCCAAAAGTTGATGATAAAAGTAATAAAATAGTGCTAGAGAATCTTTTTGCCCATTTTTCCCCCCTGTCCACCCTTCTTTCATCCAGTCCAGAGCAACATTTGCAAAGTAGTCTACATACTCAGTAGTTCTACAGGGAAAAGGAAGGTACCCTAGTATTGTAGATTAATTTTGACACCTGCTTACTAAGATTGATCAATTATTTTTGATGCCTGTCTGCTGTGTTGGTTTTTTCCTCAGTCTAAAAAAGAAACAAAACAAAGCAAAAAATACTACACGATGCTCACCAAAGAATTAATGGTCTCAAGTTCCACCACACATGAACAAAGGGTCTCAAGTTACCCCTAGGTAGAGTAGGTCTCTTACGATGTTTCTGATGCTTGCTAGTGTAAGTCCCATTTCCAGAAGAGCAAAAATAACCATGCTTTGCTTATATGAAGAAAAATAAAGACCCTTTTTTATTTTCAGCTGTTTAAACATACTCTTGAAAATCTGTTTCTTCAAAGAATATAGTGACAGAATGCAGGTTTTACACTTGTTCAGTTTAGGTCATTAGAAGTTCAATTTTAATCTTGCATAACAGAGATGCACCCTTGCATTTCAAACTGCTAACACTGAAACACGTTTAGAATAATCGACAGTGTTCTATTAACATTTGTATAGATCACACCCACAACCCATAAATTAATTGCTAATGCAGCTGTAATAGCCAAACACACTCCTCAATTTTATGTCATTCCAAGACATTTGTAATAATAATTCTTACTGACAGAAGCAACTGCTGCAAAAATGGTATATATCCAAGATAACCTGGCAGATTAAGGTACCACTGCTGCAAAAGGGTATAAAGCAGATACACTTCACAAACACACAGAAACACTAGGTAAATGTGCCACGATTTTAAGTGAAACAATTGCCACAGAAGTCAGAAAGGTCTTCCATCACCCAGCCACAAAGCAGTCTAACATTCTTTTTCCAGTTTTTCAGCTGGAAGTACATAGAGTTGACTCGCACCCATCTGAACTGGCAGGATTCAAAATAAAACCACTCTAAGTTGCTGCTTGTGTTGTAAGACACTTTAACGTATTTCATGCCATCCCCAACTCACAGGACTTGACAAGTTTTAAATTCCAGCACACTTATTTTCATTGCAGGGTATACTTTGCTTCTAAGAATAAAGATTCAAGATCAGCTATCAAAAATACCTCTATGAAAGCATCCTCAGTAAGAAAACAGGTCTCCAAAATAATAGAAAGAGCTTACTTCTGGGATAAAAATAATAATGAAAGTATCATTGTCATTTCTAAAGCTAAGCATGAAAGAATATAGAGGAGTTAATGAAAAATCTATTCAGATTTCACCAAAACTCCTAAAGGCGCATCGATTAGCCACTGTGTTAGCTTAGCTCAGAAGAGGTGCCCTTTCAACAGTCAGGCAGAATTTCCTCTAGGTGGGGATGGATTATTAACTTTCTACCAGACATGAAAACGTAACCACTGTGCCTCCTCACTCGACAGATGCAATCAATGTAAAGAAACATAAATGTTTTAACAGACAGGCAAGAAAATACCTGTTAAGGACTGGATAAAGGCTCTAGTAAATATCCAGAGAACACAATAATTCACAACAAGCTTTGAAATTTAAGAAATGAAAATTTGCTTCAGCCCTTGCATTATTATGGTCTGCTATGAGTGGCATCAAGACAAAGGATACAAGTAATCTCTTTAAAGCAAGGAAATAATAGCCTTGCAAACCTGCCTCCTGCAGAGCCTCACACACAAAGAAGATTCACCTGGGCCTCCCTGCACAACAGCACCAAGCAGGACAAGCCCCAGATCCTCAATACACACAGGCAACAAATGACCAACTTTAAAAGCTTATTCTCAAGTTTATATATAGATAAGACATATTCTATTTTCTTATATATTACTCTTTACATCTCAGCTATAATCTCACTGACAGAATAATCCACCAGATACTATCAGTGAATTGCTTCTTCCTCTGAAGCATCTACATCACTTCATGCATTCATGTCTGAATCCCAGCTACTCAACTTCCCCAGCTAACAAGTTACAGGATTTACTTTTTGTTTATTTAGTCATGAGTGATCTCGGATTAAATGTTTATATGATGTAAATGTGTGTGTAAATATCACTTATTTTCAGTAGTCCAAGGAGAAAACAGAACTTAAACACAATTTAAAACAGACAAATATTGACATTTCTACCTATTAAAGTACTTTCCAAAGACAGAATTTGAATTCTGTAAGACACAGCCTCACCGATATATTGTTATTAGCTAGATACTAGAGCACTTTCCAGCTGTATATGTCAATATACTCAAGAGTTCCAGTTTTTAAGAGATGAAATGAGATGCCCTGTCAAAGGTTATATAGCAAAATAACCACAAACAGTATTCTTCACAGCCAGTCTTTATACTGGTAGAAAAGGGGCAGGGGGGTGGAAGTGACAGCCCTATAAATTAAGTCTTCTTTCCCACTACATATAGAAAAGCAAGAGTCAGGGCATGCTTCCTTCTCACTGATCAATGACTCTGTATCACATTCATTTTCGAGAATAAGGTAATTCTAGCTTCACTTGATCACTCACTCATTTGCAAAAACATGCTATTTTTTTATACATTTACCACTCTCCTTTCCCACAAACCTTGTCATGAATGATGTAAATTTCACTAAATTATGTTTATGTTACCCTGAATGTGCCTGACTAATGCCCACTTAGCTAAAACACTTGAAAGAAAGGGAGGAAAACTGAAATGAACAGAACACTTCCACTCTCCCGAAGGAAAAAAAAGTCATCCAAATCCACTTGGAATTTTTGTTCCCTCATGAAGTGCACACATGTCATTTCCATGACACTTCCAGAAGGGACAGCAGCGACACAGCTTTAGGCCAATTTCTCCTTGTCTCTCAGTTCCTATCAAGTGGAGCAGCCTATTTTCAGCAGTAAGTTAGCAGGTACAATTTTCCGTCAGAGGACTGGGTCCTGTTTTCTTGGAGTGAGAGACCATGAAGTGGAGGAGCCTATTTCATCCTTAACTTCTGTCACATACTTCCACGACACATGAACAAAATCATAGCAGAGACAAGCTAAAAAAAAAACCCCAAAACCCAAAATAAAACACACAAAAAAAAACAACCCAAAAGCCACAAAAAAAACAGGCAACTAAAAACGACAGGAAAAGGGCACAGGGAGGAGAAAAAGGTAATCATAGTAAGCAGAGACTTACTTGAATCTGCCCTGGCAGTGTTGGCACTGGTCTCCCACCCAGCCCTGGTCGCAGACACAGGTGGAGTTGACACAATGACCCGAGAAGCAGGAGATTTTGTCGCAGGACTTGGACTGGGACACCTGGGCGTAGAGGGCCAGGTACAAGAAGCCGTAGAAGAGCAGCCAGCTGTTCACGTCCAAGAGCGAGGAGAAGCAGCAGCAGCAGGAGGGGAAGGGTCTCCAGGCGCCCAGGGGAGCGGGGGCAGCCCCCGGTCTCCTCGCCGCGCTGCCCAGCTCCATCTTCGCCGCGGGGGCCACGGGCCGAGGCGCGGCCGGCGGCGGGCAGCGATGGCAGCGCCGCCCGAGCACCCCGGGCAGGGGCAGCTTCCCCTGAGGAGAAATAATCCAGCCAGGGAGATTCAAACCCCCCGCTTCCTTCTCGCCTTCCTCTCCTCGCTCCCTCCCTCCCGACCCCAGCGCTGCCTCCTCCGGCCCCTTCAGCGCTCTGCGCCCCGTCACTCCCGGGGGGAAGCGCAGCAGCGGCAGCTCTCAGCCATCCGCCCCTTCTCTTCGTCGTCCTCCTCAGGGCTCATCGCTCCCGTCTTCTTCCATGGAGCAGAAGGAGAACTGCTTCTTGACCTTGTGCTTTCTCCTCGCCAGATATGCCCCCCACCGGCGTGCACACCCACCCGCACCACCCTGGATCATGTAGCCCCCCGGCTCCCCCTTCTCCTTTGTAGTCCCTCTGCCCGCGGCACACACGCAGGCGGCAGCGAGGAGGAGCGCGGGGAGGCGGGGGCCGCTGCCGTCCTCTCGCCAGTCAGATGCGAAGTGAGGACGGCCGGGCCGCGGAGCCGCTACGGCAATTCCCGCACCGGCGCAGGGGGAGCTCAGCGGCAAGGAGAGAGGGATGAGGAGCTCTTATCCCCGCTCCGCTACTAGCCCTGCGGGGAAGAGAGGCGGGAGGAAGGTGAGAGAGGAGGGTTAACAGGCCCTCCGCGTCCCAGCTGACAGCTTCCAAGCAGCCATTTTTAAAGGCTAATTGTCATCTCTCAGAACTGCCAGCTCGCTCTAACGCCCCCCGCCCCTCGGTCCGTTTGGATCCGTCCCTCAGCGGCGAAGGGAGGGAGATGGGCCGGGCCCGGGCCGGTGGCGCAGGGCGGGCGGGAGAGCACCCTCTCCTGCGTCCGGAGACGGGAAGGTGCCGCCGGGGTAATCGCGCACCAGCGGCTTCCGCACCCCACACGCCTCGCTCGGCAACAGCAACCTGCACTTTGCGCCTCCACAGACACCTCTCCCGCCCCCGCTTAAATAGAAAAGGAAGGCGGGGGGGAGTGAAACGGCCCCGGGCCCGGCCGGCGCCCCCCGCCGCACAAAGCCGGCGCAGCGCTGCCACCGCCGCCCACACCTCGGAGGCCCCGCAGGAGGGAAGGCGGGAGGCCGGGGGGGGGGGGGGGGCGGGGCACCAGGGGGGCGGCACCCGCCCCCGGGCGCCCGGCGG
>WTSP01022677.1:0-34286 GCA_025331215.1 Actenoides lindsayi
AAAAAAAAAAAAAAAAAAAAAAAAAAAAAAAAAAAAAAAAAAAAAAAAAAAAAAAAAAAAAAAAAAAAAAGAAAAAATAACCATGTCATTGCATCTAGGACATCTAGAGTTACTATGTAGGATTTGGAATCCAGTTCTTGGAGTTATTTAAATATATACCTAAATAAGGTGTTTTCCTTGCTTTAATATTGCATTTATGAGCTTTTTTTTTTTTTTTTTTTCCCCCCATAACAATATGCATAAAGGAAAAGTTTGCAGTTCTTGAGAAAAAGCAAGCCCTCTAATAAGACTGGAATTAAGTATATTTAATGTTTATTGTAAAATTAGTAAAAGAACTTAGAATTTTAGGCTTAAAATATAGATGTTTATAACATAATATGTGGTACAATGGTTTGAAGGAGAGATGAAGGACAGTCACAACAGAGAGATATTTCAGACATTATCTGTTAGAGATACCTTGACAGTGAAAAATATTTTCACACTCTGGCAAGAGAAGATTTGAATTCAGACTGACTCTCTATAAACATCACAGAATCACGGAATTGTCATGGTTGGAAAAGACCCCTCAGATCATGGTGTCCAACCACCAACCCCCAAAAAATGAACCAAAAAACCAAACCAAACCCAAAAATCACCCAAACCTCCCAGCACCACCCCCCCCTCAAAAAAAAAAACAAAAAACCCAAACCCAAACAATCCAGACAAACCAACAAAAAAGCCAACAAACAAAATACAAAAAAAACCCTTCACCATCCCACTAGTAATGCCTCTTCTACGTGTTTTTGGAATACCTCCAGGGATGGTGCCTCCACCACCATCCTGGGCAGCCCTCTCCAGCACCTGGCTATTCTTTCAGTATAGAAATTGTTCTTAATATCTAATCTAAACCTCCCCTAGTGCAACTTCAGGCCATTTCCTCTAATCCTTTTGTTATTTACTTGAGAGAAGAGTCTGCACCCACCTCACTACAACCTCCTTTCAGGTAGCTGTAGAGAGCTCTCCCCTCAGACTCCTCTTACTCAAACTAAGCAATCCCAATTCCCTCAGCCTCTCCTCATAGGACTTGTTCTACAGACCCTTCATTAATCCAATCAAATCTTCATGCAATATTCTTATCTGTGATCTGCTCTTTGGATAAAAAGGCTATTCAAACTGAAATTGAAACAAAAATATGCAGTCTTCTGGGACGGTTTTCTCTTGGCCACTTTCCTCATAAAGAAGTGAGAAACAGTCTGTATTTTATGTCAAAGAAAATATGACCTTCATCAGAAGTGTTATTTTCTTGATTTATAATATTGGAAGTACTGAAAAATCTGCAGTACTCAAGCCAGAAATCAATGTATTTATTTAACACAGATGAAAATCTGCCTCTAGAGATGTTCAGTTCAATTTTAACAAGGATTGATGTTAAAATTAGTTTGTAAAGATTGATGTAGATTTATGGTGGAAGATTAATAATCATTCTCTTTTGAGGAGTGTTATGTTTAGTTATCTGTCCAAAATTCACCTTCAAGCCCACCTGAGCTATTACACTGACTCAGAAAAAGCACCCGTTTTTACATGAGGATAGGATGCGTACTCCACACCTCTCAGCATTTGGAATCATAGAATTTGTTCTGCTTCTGGGCTGAGGAAGCAGGCAGTGCTGAATCATGGACTTCACAGGGCATGAAACAGCTGAGGAGATGTTGCAAAGCTGTCAGCTAGCTACACGGCGCTTCAGGGTAGTTACACTTTATCTGGATGTTGTTAGTGCCAGGCAGCATTTCTGGTAGAAGACGTCGGGATATTTCTCTCTGCAGTCTATGAGGTAGTTAGATGCTGTGCGGCACTATGCCACAAGGGAATTACAGCAAAGCAGTTCTTAGCTGGGCAGCAGAACGGGATGCTTTGTGCTGCTAATGCCATGGGATCTGGTCCCTCGTAACTTTTCTCTGAAAAGCACAGCTAATCTGGAACAGGAGAGGCCCGAGTTTGGTAGAATAAGGTTGATGCTGCTGTTGAGGGAGAAATGTTAAGAGACCAGAAGCTTCTAGACCCTGAGTTGTCTGGGGCACTGCGAATCCCCGGATCAAGTCTGCAGTGGAGAGGAGCCTGAAGCATCCCTGAGCTGACCTTTTACTTTGGCCTAGGGCATTAATTGACTAAAGCAACAACCTTAACTAATGAGAAAGAATATTTTCTCTGGATAGAAATGTCATTGTACTTCCAATAATACATATAACCACATTTTTATTAATCAAATTACGTTTTTGTATGTCTTTGGCCTAAAACTTAGAAATGCAATGAACAATGAGAAGTTGGTTTGGGGCCCCAAATGTGTGTTTGGTTTTGTATTTCTACATGGTACCACAGGGTACCCAGCCTAGAGGGGACTAGTGGAAGAGCTTGCGTAAATGAGCAGCTTTATAACCAACACAAGTGGTGCAAGCAATTTATGTACTTCATTTTGGTACTTCTATATGTACTTGACTTTTCCAATCACAGAAATCTGTAATTGAATTTTAATATTTTTCTTTAATTTCTGATACCTGCAGATATTCTTTTCATTAATCTTTACTTTGCTTTCCTCCATTCCACCAAACCCAGCTGCCTGGATTCTGTTCTAGCTGTAAAACAGTAGCCAAAAATAATTCCATGTGTGCTAAACTCTCACTAGGGTAGGTGCATAATCTGTTATGTAGCACTGCAGTTATGAAGTTTGTACACAAACTTCAATAATAAAACACTCTTCAACCCAATCTCCTTCCTACTTTCAGTGCTCTGAGAGGTTTTCTTTTTGACTTGTTTTGTTGTAAGGAATTTTCCTACGTGGCGCCCCCTCTGTGTATCTCAGGACTGGTGATGCTTCTTAGCTGGGGTTGGTAGCATCCATCTTCTCTGGCTGGGGAAATGAGTCAGCAGAAATGAATGTGCATCACTGAACACCATCTCAGGTGAAAAAAAAAAACAAACCAAACACCTTGTCACACAATAAAACATGAAATATAACATCTCGACCTTACTTGAGCAAAAATAAACCTTTTAAAATGAGGAGGTAATTGGGAGGTGCAAAGAGATGGGAGAACAGGCTTTTATTTGAAAAAAATATCCTGAGAGAAAGTAGTGGGGTCAGAGCAAAATAAATATTTTCCTTTTTTTTCCAACAAAGTGTTACTTTTCATTAACTTCATTTTGTTTCACTAGGCAATAGAAGCAGAACATGAAAACATTACAACAAATATTTTAGGATGTTTATGGACCTACAGATGTTTCTAGCAGATTAAGTCCTGGGTCTGCAGCACAGATGGAAAGTGATAAATGATTAAGATGTTATAGGATATAAATAACAATACTACGATGTAATATGTAGAGATAGCAGCAAAAACAAGGAATGCTTATCTTCTGTCTTGATAAGCATCTTGTTTATGGCTTATGACAAATTGCAACAGTTCTGGCTCCTGCTCAAAGCGTAACTCAGTGTATTTGCCAGGGTCATGGGGGCACCACCCTTGACTGTCCCTGCCTGGCTACACCCACCCCCAAGGCTCTGCCCCCAGCTGGGGTTGTGGGATGGGCCCTGGCTGCCAGGTCCTGCCCCAACGCACTCCCATGGGGAGCCACCACTGCCACCAGTCCCAAGGGAGCCCTACAACATCTGCCAAGGATGCTTCTACCACAGGCCAAGGATGGGGTTTTCTTTCTTCTGTACTTGGAAACAGCAATTGTCAGGAAGTCTTCCAGAAAAGATTAACCCCGTGGGAAATACACACAATACCCAGTTCTAACCCAAATACTTAGAAATGTGGCAGTACTGTGCAGAGCTGCTGATGGGGTCCAATGAAGAAAGAAGGGTCAGGTGTAATGCCTGTGCTTGCTGCTGCCCTGTAGGTCTCCGTGTTGCTAATGAGCATGATGTCAGAAAACCTGAAGACAGACTTTGCTGGTAGCACAAGAAAGTGTGGGTTATATTCAGAGAACAAGATTTATAAGTTATCCATCAAAAGTGATTTAACCCTGGATGCTGAGTTTTGTTTTGCTTTGCTAACTTCAGAAGAATTATCTTCTGGTGTTGTTTCAAAATTTTGATCCTTGTCCTTAAGCCAAGTAAACACCATTGTCTGAGATGGGAAAAGAAAGGGGGTAGCATCCACATCAAGCAAACCCTCACAGATTTTTTGCCATTTGAGATCTTTCCTAAGAGAGTCCTTCCCAGGCAGCCACATTTTCCAGTTCTGCCTGACAGGGCCCAGATGACATTGTTCAGGCTTGGGTTTGGTTTGCTTATGAGAATTTGGTGTGGTTTGTCTTTTTGGTGCCACCTATCCCAGGCAACACATGCCTTCTGTATCTGCTTCTGCACAAGCAAGGTGGTTCCCTGAGGAGCCAAGTTGATTTTTCCCCAATTCATGCCTTGAATTTCTGAGGGATTCTGGTGAAGTTAATGTTGTTTGGAGCAACATAACTTCAGTGTGAGTGATCATTAAGATATGTGTAATATAAAAACATAAAGGACAATCTACTCTAAAGTGGTCTTTATTCTTCAAAGGCAGACACTTCCCCATCTTAAAGCCCTTAAGTATTATATGCTAAACAAATAACTTCTCCTGAATAGTCAACTTCTGATATGGAATTACCATAATTATTGTAGGTATTATAAGCTTCTGTTCACAAACTAAGAACTGAATCTAATCAAAATTATCCCATAAACTGTATAAAAATGTGATACCCTTTAGCAGCATTGAATGCAGATTACCTTCAAAGAAAAGGTTTCTGAATACATTATCTGCACTATAAAATTAAAAATAGCATCGAACTGAAAAACAGCTTCCTCTCACCCACATTTCATATCTCTAATCAAGACATTTAAAATGGGCAAAGAGATAAGACAGTTTAATCTCAGCATCTTAAAAAGTACAACTTACAACTGTCAAATGTTAAGAGACTCTTTTCTAACACCCCTTAGAACTTTTCCACACTCTCATGTGTACCCTGCAACCTCAAGGTGCCAATGTGAAGCCTGATCTTGCAGCATTAGGTCTTCCTTGCAGCAACAAATAGGCCAGGATGTCTCTCTTGGTGGGGGGTGAATCCTGAACTAGAAAGTGTATACACGGGTGGAAAACATAGCTATGGTACATGGAAAAATGTGTGGGGTGCTGCCTTCATAGAATAGTAGCTCCTCTGAATGTTTACTGGGCAGACCTTTTTTATTTATTTATTCATGAGGGGTTTACTGCATTATAAATGAATAAACAAAATTTGAAATTAACTAGACAACTGAAGCTGAAGGCAGTCTTCTCACCACATATCCCTGAATTCCTCTCCTTACCCTCCTGAATTTCTAAAAAGAAAACTGTGAGAGCAGAAACTTAAAAGCTGTGTTAAATGAGAATGGAGATAAGCATGAAAGCGTAGTTAAGTATATGTCCAAATAGTTTTTTTTTAAAATTATATTCTATGTGTGTGTCATCAGTCTAAATTTCATTCAAATGAAAGCAAATGGGGAAGTGTTCTCATGCATTCAGACTTCAGGATAATTTAGAAAACAGGCTGAAAATGTATAAACTTTTTAAGTGATATATACTGTATTGTTTGGTAAAGGAGAGTAAGAAGGAAGAATGATGTGCAGATTTGCTTTCTCTGTTGACAGTGGTTGGAATTTAGAGAAAAATAAAAGCCAGCTAGGACATAAGATGTTCAATTAGGATGAGAGATCTAATAATAGTTTGAAAAATCCAGTTTCCTGAGATTTGAACACAAGATGAAGAAGACAAACTAAACAGGTACCATTTAAAAATCAGAAACACAATAGGAATTAAGATGTTTATATGCAGTGCTAGCAAGTGTCTGTTGAATTTAAATAAAGATATGGAAATCAGTAGCTGCCTAGTACTGTAGTGACAGCAGCTGTCAAATCAATGGAGCTGGTTTGGGGTAATTTATTGGGGACTTATGGTTTGCAGCTAAAGAAAAAGCACAACAATGATGAAAAAGATTCTTTTTAGAATCTGTTGCCAAGAAGAAGGAAACCAAAACCAAGCGTATGCTATAAAACAAGCACATGCTATAGTTACCAAGAAAATGTCCTTTAGAATAAAAATAAAAGGCTATGTCATTAAATTAACATGTGCTTACACAACAGGCTTGTACAGATAACTTGAAAACCACAAGTACGCTTGCTTTTAAACTCATCATCATGAATATGTGGATATTCTCTAAACAGTAAAACTAACCACTATTTAGAAATACTCCCTTAGGCGAGCTCTCTTAATTTGGTGAAACAAATGTTGATTACCTATGTGCTTTATTTACAGTACAACAACACGTTACCTCAGCCATGTATTATTCCTGTCCCCTTCATCCACTCATTGCTAATCAAGTTTCAAGAATCACCTTGTGAGTTGCAATTCATAATCTACACATGCGATTTACACAGATGAGGGTATTAATGGTTCCATGAGGACTCCACTTTCCTACCCAATCCTAGTAATCAGCCACATATACTCAGTGTGCCTAATGATTGCTCCATCATCCACCTCTGAAAATTACCCCTCTTGAGTACTCAGTTGTTCCTCCCCAGGGCAGAGACAACCCATTCTGTGTTTGGCCCAGAGCTATGCTGGCTGGGTACCTGGTTGCCACTGCCGGTTATTTTACCCACCTCTCTCCCAGAGTGTGTGTTTATTGAGTTCTTCTAGTTACGGACTTCTTCTAGTCAAATACTGACCTTCTAGTCAAATACTGACCTTCAAAATCTTGAACAAATGTATTTATCTTCAAGACTTACTCAAATTTCAGTGACTTTTTTTTTTTTTTTTCTCCCCAGTTGCAGACTGAATAGATTTTAGTGTTTTGTCAGGGAGGGCTATGGAGGCAGTAGGCACAGTAAACACACTGGCTTTATTTCCTTAGACAGGCAAGATAAAAGTGTTCTTTAATTAAGACTATGTGAGGTTCTCCTCTTTGGGTTTTGTTCACTGCTTTTGGCCTTCCTCTTTGATTATTTTGAGTTCAACCCTTTAGATGCATAAAGTAAGATTTTTTAAAGAAACTGTTGGCTTTGGGGGCATAATTTTTCTTAATGTCCAGTTCAAAGCATATCAGAGGATCTGCTATTTCAGAACATAGTTACTCCAATGTTTATAGAAAGTCAGGATTTGTTAATGTCTTATGTTTTGCTTGGCAAGAGCCAAAAAATATATAGCAGTATATAAGGAAGTTATGTAGGAGAGCAAACGTCTAAGTATGATGTTTGAAGCTCTGTGATCTAATTCATAAACAAAACGTGACCCATTCATCATAAGTGGACTGGAGATGTAGATGAAATATCGCCTAGTTTAAGAATGGGTCACAAAAGACAGACAGCTGATGGAAATGCAAGATAGAAAGCATTTGAATAAACTTACTGAGGGCCAGTATTCACAGTCAATGAATTCAAGCTTCTGGATCAGCTGGACCTCAGCCATTTCATCACCAATGGTGCTGTTTCTCTCAATGTTTATTTTCCTGCCTTAATAAACACATATTTTTGATAAAACCCATATTAAGCCAGGTAGAGTCACCAGACAAGTGTAAGAAAGTCTCATTCTGGAGGAACTGGGGTTTGAAACACACTAAGGACCAGGCAGTTATAGCTAGTGGCTGAGGAGCCAGGCACCCCAAGTGAGGATCAAGGTCTTGGCATCCCTGAAATGGCACTGGGCCAGGGAGACAGTGCAGCCACTCCATCAGAAGGAAATCACAGAGAAAAAGCAATTAATGTGTCACCAAAACCACAGCAGTATACTGTCAGGGAAGTGAGAGGAAAGAGAGTTCTAACAATGATTCTAATAGATCCTGAAGTAATGAAATGCTTCCAGAAATGCTTTGCCTGGATAAGAAGACAAAATGATAAAGTCTGTGTGCGAATTCTGTTATCAAGGCATCTCATAAGGACTGTGAAGAAAAGAGGTACTTAAAGCAAGCATATGTACTCCAATATTGTTCTTGTTTTTATTATAGTGCAGAAAATGTTGGAGCATGTGAGGACTATTTTTTTAAGTGCTATGTACTAGGCTGTCATTTTGTTGGTTAGGTGCTTTCATGTATCAAGTTTTTGAAGAAATGCATCAAGCAATTTGCAAATCATTGGAGGAGTGAAGTTTGTATGCCATATCCTCATGTCATTTCTGACTATCAGATTCATATTCTGTATGTCTTAAAGTAGTAGTTATGTATTAAAAATAAATACAGTATTACCTAGCATTTTATGTTATGTTTCCTTGACTGAACCGTTGGGTTCAGACCAAAGCATGAATATAAATATGTAAGCAGTGTTATAAAAATACATATCTGCTCCCTTTTCCTTTTTCAACGTGGAGTATTTTTCTATGGCTGTTGACAGATTTTAGAGCATTGTCGATACCTTTTTGTCTTTCATTCATCTAGAATCTAATTGAATCTAGACCACATTTCCTTCAGTCTGGGCACCCATTCACTCACTTTGCTCTGTCCATAGTGCTTATACACTACACAATCCAGGTAAAACCAATAAAATGTGAAAGAGGGCAAAGCCATGGCACCTCAATCCTTTGAATTCACTCATGCATATCTTCGTAGCTCAACATATCTTAAACCACAGATCCACTTTGACATGTATCTTTTCTTCTAAACCCATTTAAAACATGTATCTTCCATTGTTTTGTTAACTACACAATGATGTGTTATTCTGCCATATTACCTATATTTAGAAGAATAATCAAAATAATGATTATGAAACTACAACAATAGGCCTGAAGTTCCCCTATTTGACACCTCTGAGTTAATTTACACGAATGTAGAGTGAGAGTAAATTGAATAACAACAAACCAGTCTGATGGCAGTGATTTTAAGGTATCCTTTCCATCCATTCTGAACAAATGTAAATGTATAGAAAAGGTGCAGGATAGAAAATGAGATCATTTCAGTTAAAAGGCACCACAAAATTCTACTGATCTTTAAAGTATTCCATTTTCCCATTTTTTATTTGCTATTGCAGACTTCAAATATAGGTATTTATGGAAGCTGATAAAGTATCTCATATGCAGTGTTACATAAACAACAATAACTGTATATGGGAAAAGTAACATTCTAGGGTATTCAGAATAAGCTACACTCTTGACGCATTAATTTGGGCTTTTTTGAGCATTGGAAAGGTTCTTCAGAATGTGTCAGAAATTTGTTACACATGGTTTGATTGCCTAACTAATCTTTCTAAACCCCCGATTGATTCTTTAGTCATGTCTAAAATATTCCCATTTTGGAAAGACTGCTAGCCCTTTTCATCTCTGACATATGTGATTTTTAATATGACTTTTTTTTTTCTTCCTTTTGCTTTACGAAATATCTAGAAGGGAAATATGTGGTGAAATGAAAGATACAAATAATGGCCAGTAAATACAGAGCTGTTTTCTTCAGTGCTAACTGTAGTCACTGGAGAAATTTCAGAAATTACTAGGTACTTGCAGGTTTCTCTCTGAACAGCGCAGAGATGTCTTGTTTCACAGTACAGTCTGAGAGTTCCTGAGTTACTTGTTCCTTTTGTAACTGAAATTTGCATTGTAAGGGTTTACTGATCCACAGCTCCAGCCTGAAAGCTGAGATGGCAGGAGGGAGCAGGAATACCTTTCCCTCATCTACACGACAAGGACTTCCTTTCCATAGCAGCTGTTACCCGTTTTCTGTGGTACCAAACAGAATTCCTGCAGCTGACTTTACACAGAGCTGTCCTTGAAAATCACTAGAAAATTCTGGCTATCAGATGCTTTTGTTGCCATATTTCCCACAAACACAGTACCAAATCTTCCTTCTTAGGGTACAGTGACTCCTAGTTGAATTCCTTGTCCCGTTTATTAGTTACAGTCTAATTAAGTAGACCTATCTAGATAATCTGTATTAAATCCCATATATCCAAGATACCATCTCTTTCCTCACACTTATATAAGTCCCCGTCTGGTGAGTTCAGCCAGAGTGATTCAGACTGACCTCCAAATTAAATTAGAAGGCTGTGGATTTTAAACGGAGGGTCTGAGGCTTAGAAATCATGGATCTTTGCCTTTGAAATGCACTTTTTGCTTTGGCCTGATGTAGCATAATCTTGTTGGTATGCAAGTCCTGGCACTGATTAAGCTATTTACTCAGGTTGTTTCTTATGAGATGATTTCAGGGAAATCAGAGGATTTCAGGACAAGAGAGTCTTATCAAAATTAATCAAGCTGGATAGAACTGGTGTGTGTAAGAGCGTGTTGTAAATAGTGTGTACCATTTTGGCCTAGAGGGCACCCTAAGTACATTTTTTGCAGTTAAGAAATAAATAAATACAGGAATAGTTTCTAACATTATCCAGGACCTAATAGTCACATTGTTTAGAAAAGAGGACATTCTGCTGACTTCTTGTTCAGTTTTTGGGAGTGTCTCCATAGCTATCAGAGCACCAAAATTCAGTTGGGTTTCACAAGATCAGGTGCCCAGGAAATCTCCACACTTTGAGACATTTCTCTAGTGAAAGGAAACTAGGTGCTTTTGGCTATCCCATGTCGTTGTTTGGATGGCATGGGCTTGTGGCAAAGAAGACATTTGTGAGATGAGTTTCCCTTGAGGAGAGGCCAAGCCCTTTCTCTTCTGGTGCACTCTCTTCCACTCTTTCTCCTTAGCAGTCAGCATGAAACACTTCTGCTGAAAGGTTTTTAATATGGTGTTTTAAAAGCAATCAGTTACATATTTTAAAATGTAGAAAGAGTTAATCTCAGCTTATTAACAGCTTTGCTAGCCAGAGGTGGAACCTGCTGAACGTCTGAATAAATTTAGTCTATTCATCACTTCATGGAGTCTGTAATCCTTAGAGAGTGTCAAAAATTTATAAGACATCCCTGAATGCTGAATTTTGCATTGATTTGGATCTCACACTTATTTGAAAGACATTTGAAATCATAACCAAGCAGACAGTTCCCTCCTGACTAAATGTCTGAGGAGGGATTTTGGTTATTTTAAAAGGATGTGAAATCTTCCGAAGCTTGTAAAATATGCTTGAGATACTGTGGCTTGAGACAGAAGAAGAGGCTGTTTGATAACTAGCAATGGAAGCTTTCAAATTTCTGTGGATCCTTGTGGTCAGGGGGTGCCTATGCCTGTCAAAAAAAAAAAAAAAAAAAAGAGCAGGGGAAAGTATCCCCATATAGTCCTAAGTTTGTATAGAAGCTAATGGTAGTTTCTAAGTATTTCAGAAGTGAGGCCTAAATTTCATGGCTTAATCCTATTTAATTTTAATGGATCTACTAGTACAAGGAACAGCTGAGCAATCAGACCTTTATGAAGCTCCATATATACTGACATCGATCCATTAATGTTCATTTCCTAGCAGTTGCAGCAAGTAAGTGTAAGTAATCAAAACTGTTAAAAGTGCTGTTTCTTTGTTTCTTGACAGACAGGGTGACTTAAGAGCTTAAATATAAGAAAGAGGGTGAGAATAATGTTGTAGCTGGCATATGTTTTAAATGAAAACCTATGAGAAACATTCACTTTGTGAAGGGAAAAGGAGAAAATATATTGAATATATTAGTAAGATTAAAATTCCTGTTTTGACTGAACAGGCTTGCTAGAGGATGAGATGACTCTAAATCCTTGTTCATGAGTAAACGTTTCAGTATCTACTACAGAGGGCTACCTATGCATGGTTTACATGCACACTGTTTATATATAGCAGGTGGCTTTTGTAAATGAGAGAAAAGCATCTGAGTGAGCAGAATAGAAAGGACTATTGATGATTTATAAAATAGCTGTTGTGTGTTTTAACTGACTTCAGACAGGAACACATGAGCTTTCAGGTTGCTTCCAGGGCAGAATAAAATTGTATCATTTTAGCAGCATTGATCCTTGCAGAATAGCTTTAAGTCTCCCCAATAATTTAGCCGGAGAGTCTGCACAACTAGACAGTCAGTCTGACTTTTGTTACTTGGTAGAAAGTACAGGAGTAGAGGAGGGAGGAGACATGTTTGGGAAACTGAAAGTGGGGTCTCAGTAAACCAGATTTCCAAGCATCAGTCTCTGCTACTCCAAACTACCCACCATTTCAAACCGTTTTCTACAATACACTGGCCTTTCTTATTACAGCTGACCAGAACTCTTCCAATAAAAGATTTACTGTTGAAAGAGGTCATTTTGATGAAATAAAAACATTTAATTGTAGTATGCCTGTTGTAGAAATAAAAAAAAAATCTTTGGAGGAAATACTGGAACAGAATTTCCATTTTCAGCTGATGATTGATTTAATCTGAAGTAAAAATAATGCTATTGTGCTACACTGTATATAATGTTTAAATGGAAAACAGAATGAAACACTTTTGATGCCATCAAAATAGAGTATTTCAATCAACCTCCAAGTGATTTTTAAATTGTGTTTCATGGGAGACTGAAAATTGTTCACTTTTCCTCCATTTTAGGAAGGAGAAATCTTCAACATCAGGTAATTTCCCATGGAAAGCAAACATTGCTTACAAGCCAGCTCCAGCCCCTGCTCTGTTCTTGCCCTGATCCTCTGCTTGTCTGATGGCAGCTCATATGTCAAAATGTAGTCCTATGCAGTGCCCCAAGGATGGTTACCATATGATAAAGGTACCCCATGTGTTAAGAAATTTGAGAAGGCAGTAGGACTGGGATCATGGGAGGTTCCTGAGGGGAGAAGTGTTAGATCTGTGGAGAGGGGCAGGATCAGGATGTGTAGGAGACAGGGGCAGAAGGCAGTGGGATGACTCCAGTCTCTTTGGGGGGACAAGGGCAGCGGGGTCACATGGTGCAACTTCCCCATGGGAGAAGCCTGTGTTTCCCTCATGACAACAGGGGAAGATTTAAGCCCCTGCAGTCCCAGTGCCCTTTTCCTAGCCCTTCCAAAAGCCTCCTGACATCCCAGGTGTCTTCTCATGAGTTCCAGACCTCTGCCAGCTCTCACCTGCTCCAACCTGCTGCTGCAGGGATTGTGGCCATGGCTGGGCATCAGGACCTGGTGACCTGCTTTCCAGTCTCAGCAAACTCAGACCATCACATGAGGGAGAACAGCTCTGTGTACAGACACACATGAGCCTCAGCTGAAAGACCTGCTATATTTGCAAGTCCCAGGCCAGAGGGGATGAAGGCTGTGGGGTGTTAAATGTTGGGAGGAACCAACGGGATCATTTTGAAATGCTTCCCCTGACAGAATCAGCAGAGCAAACTTTTCACTTAACCATTTGAATAATTTGCTGGCGTGTCAAGGGCAGAGACTGAAGTTTAATTATTAAAGCATGAATCAAGGGGAATTTGTTCCCACTTTATGTGCACATCTGGATGCCCCTTCAGGTCTGATACTGGCAGAGCTGCCCTGAGCTGGGTCTACGGGGCTCTGGGCGAGCTTCATGCCCAAAGACAGAGAACAGGCAGCCTCTGGCCTCCGGCTCCGTCTTTGGGAAACATGAACCTGCAGGGAAAGTGGACACCAGCAAACCCCCAGGCTGGATCTTCCATAATGAACATGGAGAAACACACAACTCAGGTAAATAACTAGCTGTGTAACAGTAAAATAAGGGCAGAGAGTGACACAGGGAGAAGACATCCCTGAGGCAGCATTCACTGCAAACCCTCTTCTGAATAAGCAATAGTTAAATGTTTGTCCTTGCCTCTTCCTTTCAAAAGTAGGGCAAATATCTATAGAGTTCCCAGTGGGGAGGTAATCTAACTTTAACTTTTCTACAGTCAAGTAAAACACCTGAGACCTGTGTTAGGGATGCAAGCAGGTCGTCTGAATTATGATTATTCAATCTGGTATTATTTTAATCTGACATGCCTCTCATGTGCTTCATTTAGATTCATCCTGACCTGAAAACTATAATCTCAATGCCTTTACACTTACAGGTGATTTATCTTGTTGCAGTATCTTTTTTGGTTTTTTTTTTGTTTTGTTTTTTTTTGTTTGGTTGGTTGGTTTTTTTGTTGTTGTTAAAAGTATTTATTTTAATAGCAAAACCCTGCCTGTGAGGCAGACTGGCATATTTCACTATCTCGAGTCTCCCCAGCGTGGTCTGTGTCCCCTTCGAGCAGCAGTCTTCTGCTTTTGCTCTCGCTCTTGCTAATTGTGGCAAGAAGATAATGAATTAAGAGCCGCGGGAGGTGAGAGCAGACACTTCCCCTGCAGCCGCAGCGTACGCCAGGTGATGCTTCCTTGCTCGCTTACAAGACAATAGCCGAAGAAATTAAGGAGGGTGAGAAAATGACTGATCCTTCTGTGTGAGATAATGGATGAGCCCGGGATGACCTGTTTTTTTCCTTGCGGTGGAGCGGTGCTGAAGACAGAGGGCACCAGCGCCCAGCCCACAGCCGTCGCCCCGCCGCCAGCGCGCCAGCTCAGGGCGGCCGGAGAGCCGCCAATGCCTGCTCCGAGCAGGCTGGGAGCCACTGCCTCGCCCGGCCAGGTACGTCTCGGGGGTAACGCTCCAAACGGACCACGGGGCTCCGCCATGGGGCTGCCTGTGGGGCAGACGATACAGGCAAAAGGCACTCGGGAGACGGGCTCCGGAGCTGCCCGGGGGACCCTACTTCAGGCGGCTATGCCTGCGTGCATGTGTGGATACACAGTCAGGACGGCAGCTCGCCTCGGAGCATCGCCTTCCCCGTGACCGTCTCCAGCCCTCCGCACCGCTCGGCGGGCAGGACCGCGGCGGCCCCGGCCCCGGCCCCGCACCCCGATCCGCCGCCGGGTAGGGACGGGGGAGCGGCTGCCGGTCTGGGGCGGTGCGTGCCCCGGGGTGCGTGTGCCAGACTGCCTGCGGGGAAACCGCGGCAGCAGCGCCGGCGCGGAGGGCAGAAGTTTGGGGGAATCGACCAGCCGGTGTCCACGGGCGGGCGAACCGGCGGTGACGGGGCCGGGACAGGGGGACACTGGGGCATCGGGACAGCGGGATGCCGGGAGAGCGGAACAGGGGGCCGGCAGGCAGGAGCCGACGGGCTAGCGGTTCGGCGGGCAGGGGCTGCGGGCCGGCCGGCGGGGTCGGTTGCCGGGCGCTGTCCCGGGTGCTGACGGCGCCGCCGCGCAACAGGGACCCGGCTAGGTCCGGCCCGACCCGACCGCGCTCCCGGCTTCCCCGGAGACGGCGGCGGCAGATGTAGCCAACCCTTCCAGCACGGCGTTTCAAGCCTCCAAGCCCAGCCGCCGGGCTCGCAGCCTCTCCCCGCCCGAAGCCGGCATGCAAGGCAGGCGTGCCGGTAAGGCACATCAAGGGCTTTGCCCGTGGTTGCCTTAGTAACTAATATGCATTTTCCCCACGCCTGCATGTGTGTATCCCTGGCTGAATTACAGTATTGACCCCTACACACAGAAAAGTTAATCTGAACTGTAAAGTGGTTCCTTTCTTCCGCCTTTTACTGACCTTTAAATGACATTCCCTGTCGCTGGCAGGGCAGATTACTCGGTCTCTCTTTCCATCCCCTTTCTAGTTTGGGAAATGGAATTCCTGAGCTTCAAAAGATGCCCTTAGGTAGTCAGAAGGCTAGAACAGAAGCAATTGTCACCCTTTTTCATGTCTGAGGTCGCTGGGGCCAGGCTAGGACTCTTCTTCCATGAGCTAACTACCTCTTGAAACTTTCGAAACTTCCCGGGGGATGGAGGAGAGGGTGTGTACCAGATGAAGGTGCAGGAAAGAGCCACCTTGGCTTGAAAAAAGGACAGGAAAAGGATCATATGAACTTAACATATGTAAGTATGCATGATCATATGTCAAGGCAAATAAACACATATTTTAATCACTCTTGAAATTTCCTTTCAAGAGGTTTACTGAAATGTCCTGGGCATTTGCGAAAGTGGTCATCTTGAACTGTGTGGGATTGCTTTATTGAGCTCTGGTTTGACATCAATTTCCTGATTAGCCTGCTTTATCCCCTATTTCTATGCCACCAGGTTAAAAGTCACTAGGATGATGGCTGCCTTGGCACCTTCGAGAGTGATGCTGTAAGACTTCGCTGTGATGCTATTTGGAGCAACTTGTGCGCTGGCGGAGGGAAGCAGATGCCATTTCCTACATGTCCTTAAACCATGTGCAGGCAAGAGGAGCACATGAAATTCGTAGCCTGGGTTTGGATGACATCGTGCAACAAAATGATTGGCATGCTGCTGGTCTTTTTCCCTGCTCTGCTCCTGGAGATGGACGTGCTGCCCAGGAGCACTGGGTGGAAGGTGCTTCTCTCTGCAGCCTCCTCGCAGAGGTCAGTGGCTCGGATGGATGGGGATGTCATCATTGGGGCCCTCTTCTCTGTCCATCACCAGCCACCGGCTGAGAAAGTGCCCGAGAGGAAGTGCGGGGAAATCCGGGAACAATATGGCATCCAGAGAGTCGAAGCCATGTTTCACACTTTGGATAAAATTAACGCTGACCCGATCCTGCTACCTAACATCACCCTGGGCAGTGAAATCCGAGACTCCTGCTGGCATTCCTCGGTGGCCCTGGAGCAGAGCATTGAATTCATACGGGACTCCCTCATCTCCATCAGGGACGACAGGGATGGGGGCACCCGCTGTATTTCTGACTCGCAGCCCCAGCCCCAGAGTAGAGTGAAAAAACCCATTGCGGGTGTCATTGGCCCGGGCTCCAGCTCAGTTGCTATCCAAGTCCAAAATCTACTGCAGCTCTTCGACATCCCCCAGATCGCTTACTCTGCCACCAGCATTGACCTGAGCGACAAAACACTGTACAAATACTTCCTCAGGGTGGTCCCCTCTGACACGCTGCAAGCCAGGGCCATGCTCGACATTGTCAAGCGTTACAACTGGACCTACGTCTCCGCCGTCCACACGGAAGGTAGGTATGGGGCAGCCCACAGCCTCCCCCCCACCCCCACGAGCCTCTGGCCACCCTCAGGGTGCTGTACCCTCAGTGGGAGCTCCACAGAGGTGTGCCGGTGCTGGGTTACCCACTGGGATGCTGGAGGACCCAGTTTCTTCCCGAGAGAGTGTCGGCCGCTGCCACGGGGTGAGACCGGAGGTGAAAGGAGGTGAACGGAGGAAAGTGTTGGGCGGGGCAGGGTGTGTGTGTGTGTGCAGTTCTCCCCCACGCAGAGGAGCCCGGTGGCTCCGCGGCTGAGGGCAACGGGAGGGGTTTCAGTAGCACAGGAAAGCACGCAAGAAATCAGGCGTCTCCCCGGCAGTCCCATCCCTCATCTTCATTCCCACACAGAGTGTTTTGTGTATTTAGACAGAAAAGTTAACAGATGCGAGCATCTAGATCTGGAGCTGCCAGCGGCGCTACCTGTGCCATGGTGGAGTCTGGAGGTGGTCTGTGGTGCTACCTTGCCTGGCAAGCAGGTCTTACAGGCTCGGTCGCTACCACCACCGGAACTTTGGCAAAACGGAGTGATGGCTCGGCAGGGATTCCTGGATTAGCCACTGGTTTTGCTGCATGTGAACTCATTTTCTGTGACTGCAAACACAAAGGAAAGAAACCTGAAAATCCCTCTGCAGCCCCGGTAGCCCCTGCAAAGCCATGTCCATGGGAAAGAAAAGACAGTGAGCTGTTTGTCAGCACGTCATGCAGCTTGAGCAATAGTATAAAATATTTTGCTCTATACAATATGTTCATAGTCAAGAGGTTTTATTAATTTTAAATATCAAAAGAAAAATATAAAAAGTAGGGTATATTAAGGAGTTGTTGCTTTATTGACAGGCTAAGTGGACCAATGTAAATTACAAAAGTGATTGCATTTCATAGAAAGTAAACTCTTGGATATATTATTTTGCCAGCCTAGTTATGGGCCTCAAAATGACTCTTTTAAGTACAAAATTGCAAATCTGACTACATTATTGCTATAGTTTTGCAGCTATTCTGTTTATCTGACTGTATCTCTTGTATGTATTTGATTTGATTTCCTCTGCTTACTGAGCTGACTCCACACACATTCTCACAGATGACTAAGTAAAAAGAATTAAGAACATACATTGTCAGGAATAAATAAAAGAATCTCCAGGAAGAGTTGCATATGCAAAATTCAAAGGTGAGTTGGATTAAACTGGATACCTAAACCATGAGAGTACCTCAGTTTGGAGGCTGGGGGTGAAGAGAAGTAAGAGCAGGAAGCAATGACCTGACATTTGCAGTTCATTTATGCCCTGTTCAGATGAGAAACCGCACTGCTAGCAAGAGTTGGACATGAGCTATTAAGATTCTCTATTGCTGACAGATAGGATTAGATCTTGTGGAAGGCCAGGGTGAAAAATAAACATGAAAGGGGTAAATTCTTTGTTGATGTAAATCATCATCTCTCCCTTCAAGGCACTTCGGGGAGCTGTGCAAACTCACAGTGCCTGATGAGCTGCCTCAAGGGACCTGCTCTCTCACTCCCCCTCACTATGTTGATATAACCCTAGAGAACATTAGTGGGACTTACCTCTTTTGGAAAAGGCCTTTAAAAAGATCATTGTAAGTAGTAATTTCAGTTATTGCTTGTGAGAAATTTTAATTAAATATCTATTTTTATGAATATGTTACTTTCTGATGAAAAATACTTGTTGCAAGATATTTTTATAGAGTTTGAAGTGATTCTTTTGAAAACAGTGGCTTGGTTCTACCTCACAAGGAAACAGCTTCCTCCTAGGAAATGTCACAAGGACTTTGCAGATTATGCAGCTCAAGATTCATATTTGCTTTTTAAAATTATTATTAATCTGTATTTGCTGTACTTTAATTGTTAGATTCAAGCTACAAATTCTGCTGGAATTATGTAGCAAGCTTCAACTTCTGTGTTTCTTTCCTGAAAGACAAGTCACTAACCCCAATTGTTGTTGGGTGGATTCCAAAGACTTTTTAAAAAATTATTTCTTAGTATTAATGAAAATTGAAGTAAATGGTTACATTTCTGTTGTTTAAAATCCCATGCATTCACTGTGAGAGATCTGCTGGCTGGTTTGTTAAAGGTGGGAATGATTCTTCACAGGCAACACAAAGCCACTCTGAATAATAGTCTGTGTGAACAGGAGTTGCTCCATCCAAACTATGTTTCGAAATATGGGAATAAAGTGTAGTTAGAAACATTCCTCCTCCACACTTACTCATAGACCTCTAAGCTGTCTTTACGGTGGGATGCAAAATATGCTGGGATGAATTCTAGGGTACCATGACTTGGAGAAACACTTCAGCAGGGACTGTGAGAAATTGGCATGTTTCTAGGAAATGGACAGATTGACACTGTGAAGAAGTTAATGGTGTCACCTTTGGAGTACTCCAGATCCAGTCTGGTCACCTCTTGAGAGCAGAAAAGATGTTTAGTCCCTACAAGACCCTTTGTTCTCATGGGGATGGACAATCCTAAGGTCTTGTAGCCACCCAACCACAAGGGGATGCAAGGAGACCACTGAGCTGCCTGAGTACTTGTGTCTGCTAGCCAAGCTCATCAGTCTACAGTGGCCCACGGCAAGGTCACAGAAATAACATAGAAGTGATGAGCTCTTTCTCAGACAGTCTGAACCATCCAACTCCTCTGTTTACCCTTCCTCTACTCCTGTACACTATCTGGAGTTATCTGAATAACCAAAACCATATCAGACTACACAATTAAACCTTTAATGAAAATCAGAAATAAATACCAAACATTTTGGTGCCCACATTTCTTAACATGAAGCCTACATGTACCGTGAGAATGAAGATAATGAAGTCACCCATGTAGCATGATGCCTTTAAGTAGTCCCTAGTATCCTACTTTGCATTTGACACGAAAGTTTATTTTCCTATGTTAATGTGATAATTAGTGCTAATTAGTGGTGACAACATTTAAATCTATTCAATCTTTACACACGAGTATATGAAGTTGAATAGAGGTTATGCCATACTCCATGTTTTGGAGTAGTTTTGGGGTTTTCTTCAGTTGTTTATTAAGATGTATAAACATTGCACTTGGGTGGAAACTTCTCAGTTAGTGAATAAAATTTGTTTTCAAAGGCCCACATTGCACATTGCTCCTTTTAGATTAAAATTGACACATAAAGCTCCACACTTGAGAGCAAAGAAAGGCAAGTTACTATGTTTGGTTATTTTATTATGTATCTCGGTTGAACATAGTTGTGCATCATGAGAGTGCATTTTTTTCCAGAGTGGGCAGCAGTCATTAAATGATGTGAGAAATCTGTGCATCTGCTGGAGGAAGGCTGTGTGACTGTATAGTAACTGCAAGGCATTTTCAAGGCTATTATTTTTTTAAGGATTCTTCAAAGGTAATTCAGTGTTGGAGTTCTTGGCATGTGTACATCTCAGCTTTCAGGCTTGGAAGTAATTCTTATCTGGAAATGCACATATGGGCATGTCTAACTCTGAGCCAAGGCTTCATATGGAAATCAAAGGTGTCAAAAGCACATGTGTTAAGTTGGGCACAATCCTGAGTGTGGTGAGGGCAGAAGGAACTACGCTTGCTAAGGGTTACTTTAAAACTGAGTTATTCTGGTCTTCAATGTGATAACCTCAGAGTCACGTATTATTCTCAACTTACCATGCAGCCACTGGTTGTTTGGTGAAAAACTGCATGATGAACAAATGAAGAACTACAAGGGGACACTTGCTTCCTTGCCCAGAGAACAGACCCTGGGCTGCCTCCAGGATGAAGCAAGAAATGCTGAGTGGTGATGGCGGGTACCACCTCTGTGCTGTTTTGATTCTGAAGGCATAGGATTGTCTTGAGAAAATGCAGAGTAGTTGTGAGATTGCTGTCTGTTATACTAACTTGCAAAACCTATAGGACACCTGCACCCTGGCTAGTGATCAGTATGGAGTGTCCACCAAATCCCTCACTTTTAGCTCTTCCTCTTACATGTGAAGCAGGAGAGATGGTGTAAGAAGCCTTTTTGTCACCTCATGTTCCAAATATATCACTATGAATTAGCAAATAGAAATACTTAGTATCTGTGCCTGGCTTTTCAGTTAAATCATTGCATACATGTTAGCCTTATAAAATACATGTGGGATTTCTGATTCTGTGACAGCAAAATCTGAATGTGCAGAGTAGATCCGTTTGAGTGCCATTTGTGATTTATGGACCATTCTTACACTTCAGTGTACAAATAGGCCTTTATAAACAAAATTTCCATTCCAACAAATTAACTTGCAGTCTTTGTAGAAACATTTCTGGAAATGGAACGATTAAACTAATTGCAGCAAAATTTTAATTGTTTATAGATTCATTTCACTGAGAGCACAGAGGTGTTTCTGGCCTTGATCAATTGTCAGATTTGTATTGCCAGGCTGTTCCTTTTGCTTGAGTAGAAGGCTTAAAATGAACTATGATGAAGCAGATGGCATAACCATAAAGACTTTCAGATCAAAGTAGTTGGTAGGTAGATTATTTTCACAATGATTTTTGATAACTTGACTGCCGTATGCTCCATTGTAGTAACATACAGGAAACTCATAAGCATGATTATATATATTGGAAAGAGAATGGAAGGGACTGAATCTTGTGCTTTATTACAAATTTCACAGGAAATAAGTTCTTTCAGCAGAACTCACTAAAGTAGCTTTAGAGGCACTAGAAAATAATGCTTCTCTTTAAAGATAAGTGGGGCAATATCCATCAGATAGCTCAAAGGAATACTTTTCATGCAATTGTGTTTAATTTCTCTCAAGGTGTTCCTAAAGCTGTTTCTAACAATGTTATATCATTAATTCCATGGTGTCACTTGATGATTGATACTTTCTGATAAAATTATATCCAGTCAACAGAGAAAAGAAACTCCGACTCAAATGCTTGAAACTTCAGAGTTTACAAATATTTCTATAGCTTCCAACAGTTAAAAAAATGCTCTTAAATGTTAGCCTCCTGAAGTGTCGTGATTTGTGCCTAAGACGTGTGTTCACAAATGCATAATCCAAACCATTTTTTTCTCTACTTAACAAGCTTCACTAACCATCTTCAGAGGCTTTGTGTTAGGGTAAAAAGGAGAGACATATGTCCCAAGAAGGACATGAATTATTTTGAAAACAAATAGGGACTAGAATATTTCCTGCATTGAATGCATTAACTATTTATTAGAAGGTACTGGGAGAATCATTTACATTGATTGAAGTTGACAAAATTATTGTGGATGACAAACATCATAGAGATCAAGAGAAATTCCTTCTTGAAAATACCTTGCTTTGCCGTACTCCTAAATTAAAAAAATAATCTAACTTTTCAACTACACAACTGGCATCTACATGAGTTAAATCAACTGGAAAGTCTCATCTAACTTGTGTCTGCCTTCTCAGCAATAATGCTATATTTCATATTTGCCAGTCAACACCATAGGTTCATTTGTGCTTTACTTCTATTTTTTTCTGCATTATGCCTTTGCTTTCATATTTGTATGTCCCATGATCTGTGTCAACTCCTGCAGGATTTTTGTCCCACTGAAGATGGTTTTAAAACAGTTAAGTGATCTTGTCTTTCTCAAAAAGCTACAGGAAAATGCCTCTAAAAGATTCCTTTGCACATATGGTTCATAATATGGAGGTGCTTGTGCTTCGGTTTCTCAGATAGAAAACCAAAAGCTATGTGAAGTGAAATCCTATTACTAGAAGTATCACCCATTGAGAAAGATTCTTCAGGGATCTGACGCATCAGTGAGCTAGTCACTGTAGTGGGAGACCAGAAGCGTTGCACCTGCCGCATGCAGCCTAGAAAAATACGGGTCAAAGTCATTCCTACCTGGTGCTTGCTGACCCATGCAAAACGAAACAGGGATTTCAGTACATTTTCTGGGTGGCAGCTGTTCGCAGAATAAGCCACCGTCACAGATGGCAGTAATTAACACCTGTGCTGGAGGGCCAGAAGCTGACTGGACAGGAACTACAATAGCGTTTCACCTAAAGAAACCATCCCTTCACTGATGGTTATCTAAGGGATGCTGAGGGATATCACCAGAAGGGATGGAGAGAGGTGTGCAACAAATTAATGCTATCCCGTGGGTAACCAACTCAGTTTTGCTGGTTAATTTTTCAAGCTCGATCTTTTCCCAAACACCAATATTGCTATTACTATTATTACTATCAATGTAAATTTCTAGAACTATTTCTAGATCTCATTTGCCTATCAGTGCAGCACAGAGTTGTCTGTGGAGAGAGGTGGCAGGATTCTTGTAATCTTAGAAGCTATTGTAGCCATTGCTGTCTGTTGAGCTGTAGCCCCAGTTCCTTCTTCAGGACAAAGTAGTACACACAACCAGCTGTTGATGGGCCCTAGAGCAGCATAAAGTCACTGAAGTCAACTGATTTTGCATCAGTCTTGGTTCTTTACCAGTGAAGAAACACTTACAGGATGGGGCCCATTTTTAAAACCCTGTCCCAATTTGAATCCCTCATACCATAGAAAAATTATATGTAAGAGGTATGCCTAAGAATAGTGTGTATATAAAGACTCTTTGTAGCAATTGTTTTATGTGAAAAATAAACTGCCCTTAGCTGATGAAAGGAAAAAAAAATTAAGGAAATATTAAAACTACTGTATTGGTAGCCCAACAATGGGCTGAATATTAAGAGAAGTAAAGGCAGAGAATGCACAGAGCATACCATCACAGTTCCAGTATGTAGCAACTTCCCAAGTACTAGGAGTACCAGGCACCAAGGACCTTTCTTTTATGAACTTGACTAATCCCTTTTTGTATCTATTTATGCTTCAGCCTCCATAGTATCAAAACTACTAATTCTATAAAATAATTGTGTGTTGTGTGAAAAAGTGCTTCCTGTGATTTACTTAAAACTATTTCTTGACAACTGCATAACTTTCATACATTTATGCAAAACTTTTCATCATTTGTTAATCCTGATCATTATTCTTTATTTCTAATTCCAATATGAAATATGTGGAAAGAGACCTATATATTCAAGGTGGAGATATGCTTTGGCTAAATTCACTCATCAAGTAACATATTGCTCTCAGACCTTTCCTAATAAACTTCCAGTAGTCCATTACCTTTTCAGCTACCAACATGCAGTGAATGGATGTTGTCAGAAAATACTTAAAAATTACCACAAAACCTTTTTCTTAAATTGTAAAGTCTACTGCAGAGGCCACTATACATGGCGTCTTACGTTACTCTTCATCTAATGTACTCGTGTATGTTACTCTTCATCTATTAACACAATATTTATTTCCTAGAGTTTGGTTCCTATTTGTTAGCCAATTATTAACCCAGGACCTTCTGTCTTATCCCATATTACCTCTACTTCTCTCGGGGCCTTTAAAAAGGGACCCCATCAACATTTTCTTAAATTCCATTTATCCTATAGTGGTTGTATCATTCATATGTTTACCTGCTCCAACAAAGACGTCTAATAAACTTCTGAGGTATGTATTTTCCCTGAAAAAGCTATGCTGGTTCTTCCCTAATGTGACATATTTATTTATTTGTGTGTTAATACATTTTTTGTTACGGCTCCTACCAATTAGCTTTGTGCAGAAATATCTTAAGTCTGCAGAAATATCATGTCTGTTGTTCATTGGATTACCCTCTGTACCTCTTCATGCTCTATAAATTCAGTAAAAAAATGAAAACTGATGTGTGAACATATAAAATTACTATGTCCACTTTAGTCCTTCCATCTATTTTGGTACTAAGGCCAGTTTAACTGGTGATAACCTACCACAACAGAAAATTCGCTGGTATTGTCAATTTGTTAAAGTCCGTCATATAGATTTGTTCTAAAATGCATTCTATTGACACTCTGAGACAGCAGTTCAGTCTTACCTTACATAAGAAATGACCTTTGTATGAGAATCATCCTACCTGCCTTCCCAGCAGTGCAGACTGAGAGAATTAATTTAACTTTTCTGTTATGGTTTTATCTTCCATGAGTGCTTTTTTTTTTTCTGGTTATCTTTGAATATCAGGCAAGTTTCCCATTTCTGGAATATTTGAAGAATGGTGGGTTATTAGATTCTATGCCTTTATGCCTTAAAATTGTTTAATCTTGTTTTATTGTGATTTTTTGTTTCATTTTTTGAGATATACTCTGTTCTCTTTCCTTCATTAAGACACAACTTAGACTTTTAAAAGTATTTGGTTTATTTTTATTTTGTTTTGTTTTGTTTTGTTTTACTTTAATAGCTTTAGGAAATGTACTTTTCTGCTTTATCATGCCGGGGTTTTTTTTATCCTTTTTAAACTTTGGCTTTCTGCCTCTCATATATTTCTGAGTAGCCTCCATGTAATTTGTTAACATTTCACTCTTTTGGCTGCTCCTTTTAATGTCCTTGAATTAGCTTTCTCCTTCTTATTTAATTTATTTTGTTTTAAATTAAATATTACTCTTACCAATTTATTTTTTTTCTACATACAGCTTTTTCTGTCCAAATATGACTAAAGTACAGTCACAATTACAGACTACTTTTTTTTATAGTTAGGTCTTAATATGGCCTTGTATACTGCTCATGACTAAATCAAGAGTTGCTTCTTCTTTTGTGACTTTTTGTGACTTCAGTGAGCAGATGAGTAACACACATAAAAAACAAACCAATATACAGTATGTAAGATTTACCTTCCATTTCCATTATCCATTATCTAACTTAGAGTCTGTCAGTACTACATACAGAGTCAAGGTGTGTTAATAGCATTTTATGACATGCAAGGTGTATATAAAAAAATACTGTGCAACTGTGCATCACAAACTGTCCTTTCCTCTTGTGATGCGCCACTGCCTAGATGGATTGTGCCTATCAAAAAACAGTATGACAGATATTTACTTTTACTGAATAGTCCTATTGTTTGTTACATAAAATGTCATGGTCCTCCACTGGAACATTTTCCCTTTGTATTCTTTCTTGAATGTTTTTAAACAAATTAATTTCTTAAAGTATATTTGAATTATTATTACAGACAGCAATGATTCATAAGTCTCTTGGAAATTTGATAGAGATGTTGTCAGGATATGTATTTGGCAGTACTGGTAGACAAAGCAAAGAAGGTCATGTCCTGCACTGGTGCAGAGAGCAAATGTAGCTGTAACGCTCTTGATCCAATGCTCGGTGAAGTTAGTTGGTGGTCCTCTGTTGAGTCCAATGGATCCTGAATGGGGCTCACCATGGCCATCAAATGTTATCTTCTCAGGTTATGGAGCCGCCATTCCTCAGACAGCACTGAAAATCCACAGGGCTTGTGAATCCCACAGCTAGAAGGACCTCATCATTAATTGAACATAGTGTAAAATTGTGTGAAGGCAAGCTGTGCTGGATTTGCATAAATATTAGAAGATATTAATACACAGAATTTTTTTTCCTTCCAAATAGAAGAATACTGAAACTAGTTCACTTCTCCCCATACAAGTCCCTTGATGAATTTAACTCCTGTTTCTCTTTGCAAATTTTTGGAGGAGGAAACTTTCATTTTCTTAAATGCAGTCACAATTTGCAGTTGTTTGACCACCAAATTTCATCCTTATTCGTCTGTGGATACAGATGGATTTATACAAGCTAGTAATTTACTAAATATTTATTCAAACAAACTCATCCTAGCAAACAACAATAAGACCCAGGCACGAATTTTGCTTAAGTGACAGCTATTTGAAATCTGAGTAAGCGTTCATAATTCTTAAAATGTCTGGCCAGGCCTCAGTGAACATTGAATGTCTCCTACTATGTGGAGTAGAATATAAAAGGTAAATTTGTAATTAATTGTCAGGAAGCGAGAAAACCTTTCATGCTTATTTATATAAGACTTTCTTACTCACATGGTGCCATGGAGAGGCTTTAGTAAATGGAAATTTGGCATGTATATCATCATGCTGGGTTTTGAAAGATGGTGATCCTCCTAGGGAGAGAGTATTTCTCTGACAAGAAGCTTCAAACGCATAAATCTCAGTCTCTTGCCTGAGCAGCAAATATGTGAAACTGAATATTGACTGTGCTGTAAAGGAATGCTGTATTATCAGCAATGCTAAAACTTTCAGGATGATTTGAGAGACTGGAAAATTAAAATTCACTCCTGCTGAACTGTTCAGAATGGGTTACAACAGTGGGCTGACAATATTCTCTTGGAGGATGCCCTCATTTGCCAGACCATATTTCCCTGGAAGGATAAAATCATGTTCAGGATCAGATTAAAAACCCTACAGCTATATGAAGCAAAGTGCTGAGCTGGGACAGTCACTGTGCTGGAACAAAAGTGTTCAAGGTTCTGAGAAGGTGGAATGAGCCAGGCAGTAGCCCTGGGAGGCCTGAGCAGCACTTAGTCCCTTCTTGTTCCTTTCTCCCTCAAGGACCAACTACAGTTGTGGTCCTCAGGTGTCACTGAGTTCCCTTGTCAATAGGCTTAGTATTCCTCTTTCATGTGAATACCTGCCGGACTCAAAGCATTCTTTGCCCATTGTCGAGTTTGACCAGGAGTACAACATCTGAGAGCTCAGTCTGTGCATACTAAATAACATGGTGCCAGAGTCAGTCACCCAGAGCCCGAGTTGCTCTTCCTTCCCACTCTGTGCCAACCTGCAGGTGAAATGACAAGAACGATGGGAAGCTTTTCCAGGAGCTCCTTCTAGAATTGTCACTGACCTCAGAAAGAGATGGTCAATATTCTTAAACACATCCCCCTAACCCTTCCTGCAATGTTGTCGTTCAATGTTGACATCCTGCAAAAGGGTAGGATAAAGATGTAGTAAAAGTCTGAGTCTGCAGCATGAGGACAGTAATGTGCAAAACTGATTTTTTGAAGTTGAGTGAAGCAATAAATATTGATTTCAATATATTATGGAACACTAAAAAATGGACAATGTTCAGTTATGCCAAAAATCCACATACAAAAGACAAATGAGCTGTGCCAGACACTCTGACTACCAAGACAACCGTCCTCAGAAAAATAAGATGATGATTTAGAATTCAGCTAACAAAAAACTGTAATTAAATTAAAACCAGTCAGTGTGAGACAAACATGATTTTATTCCCTGATAAAAGTACTACAGATAACAGTGCCTGTGAAATATCTTGGATTTCTGTAAGGCACTGAATTACTATTACAGGATATTTTTATTAAAAAAGCACTGTGCAATGTCAGGAAAACAGGCGTCGCATAAGTTAAAACTCAGCACACTGACCTCAGCAAGTAAAGAGTGATCCTCAAATGAGATTATGTCTACTGCATTGCACAGAGCTTGCCAAATACATCACTGTCTTCAGCAATGATATACAAAGCATAATCGCTGACAAGATATGTAGATTTGTGAAATGGCAATTAATGGGGAGAGAAGGGAAGATTCGGATCTCTTGGTAAGCTAGGCCCAGTCTAAGAAAGTGCATGCTAATACAGTCAAATGTTAACCATGAGTACAGGAATAAAGCACATGTGCATACATCAGAGAATTATGCCCCTGAAAGAAGTCCTAAATATAATATATAGCTATAGAGCAGCTGCATCAAAAGAAACCCAGCCCCAAATACAAAAAGCTAATGTCATCCTTGAGGGAGTGGGAACTTTACCTCAATCTAAGGATTATTGGTATTATTTTTGCTATTATTTATTCAGTTCTGTTTTCAGCATTTTAAAAAGAAAGTTAAAATATTGAAAAGAGATAGGGATAAAACTCTAAGTGATTTAAGGGCTGAAAAAAATTGCCCCACAGAAGAAATATAAACCAGCTTAATCTGTCTGGTTTTTCAGAAAGAGATACACCTTGAAAAATCAAAAAATGTTTCATTTCCTCCAGCAAACAAAACCAGTAGAAACTACAGGGCTCTGTATCCTAATGGTTAAATGCATAACAAGAACCAACTGCTGGTAAAATAACAAATTGCAATTAGAAAAAGACAAGTATTTTAACCCATGGTGGTGATTAAGCACTGGGAGAAGTGACTGAGGAAAGTGATAACTTTTCAGACTTTTGATGTTTTCTAATCACAATTTGCTGCAGATGTTCCAGAGCAGCTTTATTCAAAAAGCAATTCACTGGACACTGCACAGTGGGATCTGGAGTGTATTTATGAACTGGCATTATACAGGTGGTCAGGTATGAAGACCCGATGGTTCTTTCTGGCATTAAATCTTATTCATTTATGGGTAGTTTTGGTTATGTAAGCAAGCAGGAAAAAAATAGTAATTTAAAGAGTAGTTTAACATCCATATGTTTCTTCATCTGCTCAGCTGCCTCAGAAAATTCAAAGTATCCTGTGCTGTTGATACTGATTGTGAAGGAAGAGAATCTCAGGCTGAAATAATCCCCTCTGTCAAATTCAGTCTGCTGTTCCAGTTAACATGCATTATTTTAAGTCAGTATTTGTTCCCTTACCAGCAGTTGGTGTTTGTTATGCATTTTAACAGTAGATTATAGAACACTTTATTTCCCACTATTTTTGTTTACTTAGGGAAATTTTTGGTTTTATGAGGATTTTATGCTGCGCTTATGTTCTTACTTGTGACATAAATGTTGGCCTCTGTGACTGAAGAAAACAATAAGTTTTCTAAAAGGATGCAGTGACATTTTTCTATAGTCTTATTAATTAGAATACTGCATTGTACCTAAAATCATAGAATCATACAATGTTAGGGGTTGGAAAGGACCTGTAGAGATCATCTAGTCCAACCTCCCTGCCAAAGCAGGATCACCTAGGGCATATCATACAGGAACACATCCAGAGGGGTTTTGAAAGTCTCTAGAGAAGGAGACTCCACGACCTCTCTGGGCAGCCTGTTCCAGTGCTCTGTCACCCTCACAATAAAGAAGTTTCTCCGCGTGTTGAGGTGGAACCTTCTATGCTCAAGTTTATACCCATTGTTCCTTATTGCTGGGCACTACAGAAAAGAGATTGGCTCCTTCCGTTTGACACCCACCCTTCAGATATTTATAGACATTAATAAAGTCCCCTCTTTGTCTTCTCAAGACTAAACAGCCCCAGTTCCCTCAGTCTTTCTTCATAGGGGAGGTGCTCAAGTCTCTTAATCTTCCTTGTAGTTCTCCATTGGACTCTTTCCAGTAGATCTCTGTCTCTCTTAAACTGGGGAGCCCAAATCTAGACACAGTATTCCAGGTGTGGTCTCACTAGGGCAGAGTAGAGGGGGAGGAGAACCTCCCTACACCTGCCAGACAGTTTTCTTAAGGCACCCCAGGATGCCCTTGGCCTTTCTGCAAGGGCACATTGGTGTCCCATGGATAACTTGCTATCCACTAAGACTCCAAGGTCTTTCTCTGTGGTGCTGCTTTGCAGCAGGGTGACTCCTAACCTGTACCGGTGCCTGGTGTTATTCCTCCCCAGATGCAGGACTCTACACTTGTCTTTATTGAACCTCATGAGGTTTACCTATATGATATAATTCATCTGACAGCCCATGCAAAATAAATAAAAAAATAACACGTTACAGAAGAATACAAACTGATAGATAATTAACATTTTTACCCAGCAGTTTCTCTAGAAAAGAATTCAGTGTTGAATTTTGTGAATTTTGCTTTTAATTCTAACAGAGAAAATATGGGCATCGGTATTTTCTGATTGGTTCAGAACACAACCAGGATATTATAGATGCTATCCCTTTATGTGATGAACATGCTAATGTCCTGTTACAAAGTAATTTAGAGTACAGTCATGTTTGAAAACTCATTGTCCTTGTCACACCTACTTGTGCCTTTTCTACTGAATTCAACTATATGTGAAATAATGTGTTCTACTTTTGTCATAGCTGTGTTTTTGCCTGTGAATTGTGAAGCAGAAATGTGCTGGTACCGCAAATATCCGAAGTCACACCACTGCTTTTTATAGTTCATATCCTGAGGACACATGAATAATAAAATACTCGTTAAAATTCTGGCAATACATCTGTGTTTACATTCAGAACTATGATTTGGCTTTAATAAAGTCAATGGGAGCCATACATCTGACTCTATGTGAAGATGCTTTAAGGTGCAGAATACACTTGCTTGATTCCAAAAGGCACGTGAACACTAGCACTAGGCATGTGAACCTTAAGCACTTTAATTATGGAGGACAAGAATTAACCATACACTTACATGACACAGTTTCTGGGGATTGCTCACATCACAGCAGTGTCCAGTGCCTTACAAGAATGGGCACAATGTGCTCATCTCACATTAATGACAGGCTTTCCATTGATAAAATTAGCATTTATAAGCCTTGTAAGGGTCTATGTAGTGGGTTAGGCTAGAGGGAACCTAAACAGCATTAGAACTGCGTGTATCAGAGGATTCTGAAAACTGATGAGCGGGTTGACTGAAGAAAGGCTGCAGCCCACTGGAGAAAAAGGGCAGGATTTTGGATATGCTGCTTTGAAGAAACAGGTAAAAGTTAGTTGCCACTGTCTTTCTTAATGTAAAGCTGAGTGCTGAGATGCTGATTAGCCTGTGTCTCTTTTCTAATAGTGTAAATAGAAGATCAAGGTAAGGAGGCAGCTAACAATGCTGAAACTTCATTGTATTTGCCCATGTAAGAACTAGGATTTAATTTTTAAGTATTTGCTGTGTTTTGCTTTTATTACTCATTTGCTACAAATTAGATTACACTAGGGTAAATGTCACCTGTATTTCTTTTCTCTCTCTTTTTTAATGAATACTTACAGAACGCTGATTTGTATGTGCTTAAATTCACAAGCTCAGACAACTCTTTTCTTGTAATACATGCACAAAATAAAATGAAAAACAGAAAAAGAAAGGAACTACTTCTGTGTCTCCGTCACACACAGAATTCTCATGTAAAAGGCTAGTGCCTTTTTGGTGTTGCCAGCCTCCTTATACAAGTACAATATTTAACTTCCAAGGAAACAATCTTAAATTGTCTAGCCTCTAACAAATACTAATTTAAATTTCAGAATACACAATATTTTGCAAAACAAAGATTTTAAAAAATGACAGGTTACAACTCATATTCAGAATAAGCACTATGTATGCTTCATTGCTTACTAAGCAGGTTTCATTGTGTAGCCCGCAGAACACAGAAGGTGATTGTTAGCTGCCACAAACAGCTGGGCTGCCTTGTTTTGGGGAGAAATTTGTTGAAATTAAAAGAGTATTGTAGAATCATTTGATATCACTGAATCAGTGGCTTTCAAAGAGGGAAGATCCTATAGGAATCTTCTAACCAACTCTACCTCTAACTCAAGGTCTCATCATCCCATCCCTCACAACCTGTACCAAATTCTCCTAGTCACAGAATCACAGAATTGCTGAGGCTGGAAAAAACCTCCAAGATCATCAAGTCCAGCCTATGACCTAACACTACCACACTGGCTAGACCACGGCACTAAGTGCCACATCCAGCCTTTCTTTAAACACATCCAGGGACGGTGACTCCACCACCTTCCTGAGCAGTCCATTCCAATGTCTGATCACCCTCTCTGTCAGGAAGTGCTTCCTGATATCCAACTGAAATCTCCCCTGGTGTAGTTTCAGGCCATGCCCTCTAATCCTGTCACTAGTTGCCTGGGAGAAGAGCCCGACCCCCACCTGACTACAACCTCCTTTCAGGTAGTTGTAGAGAGTGACAAAGTGCCCCCTGAGTCTCCTCCAGGAGTCTTTCCTACAGCTTCCTCTCCCAGGCTTGTATCTCAGAATCTGTATTAATACCTAGAACAGTTTCTAAAAAGCTCAGGTGACTATTGTTTTCAAAAGGTATTGCCTTCTGGAAAAACACACACTTATTGCCAAATCAGTCTTCTTCAACACTGTTCTTTACATGTTTTTTACCATAAGCCACCATATTTTGGTAATTTGAACAACCAGATGTGAACATCTCTGCACCACTGATGATCATGCCCTCAGTTGCTGGAAAGTACACTTTCTTTAGATTGAAATAAATATAAATCTGTCTGAGCTGACCTGAAAGCTTAGTTTTATGACAGGCAAAGAATTAGAAAAATGCTTTATAGTCATTACAATTAGATCATAATTAGCCTTTTATTAGTGTAAGTTATTTTAACCTAAAATTAGAATTCACTTTCAACCTGATTCCACTGATGTCAATGGAAGATTTTCCACTGATTTCTGTAGGAAGATTTTTTGGGTATAATTATTACACAATTTCTATGCAAATGTACATTCATATGAGGAAAATGTACATGTGTATGAGGAAAGAGGCTTATAAAACAGGGGAATTGAGGGAAAGCCTGTACATCTTGCTAAAAGAAACAATATTTCTTCAGTTTGTCTTATTTTTATATAGAAAGATTTCAGGGATACATTCTAAGAATGTAAATCTTTTAAAGAATTGCTTCATGGTAACGTTCTTCTGAATTTCACTCTCAGGAAAACTTGGCTTTATGCTGTTACTAATTATCTGTGTGGTGACAAAGGCTGTTGTTATTTAGAATAAAGGGAAAAGTATGTTCTCCATACTGTAATCAGGAGCACCAGTAGACAAAGGCATACATTTTAATGAACAAGAGGTTGGGAATGTTGCACACCTGCAAGCATAGGTTTTTTACCCTTAATTTCTGCACCTTTGATTTTATTCAGAGCATTTAAGTTCTGCATGCATCAAGGAGTTCTGCTTCACTGCTAGTTAGGAATAGATCCAGTAGACAAGAGGGATCAAAGTATGTTTCACATTTACATTAAGAAAACAAACAAAAAATTGGGACATTTTGCCTTAATCCTAACCCACTTTGAAATGGTATCTGGCTACAGCTCACCTGTAGGCCATTTATTCATGTATTTATTATGGAAAAAGGTGCTTTGGACAACTGAAAAAGAATTAATTGAACATTTAAAAAATTATTTATTTCAGAACACTCTGAGTAAGAGCCAGGGAGAGAAACATGATGCTAGTTCTTATTTTACATGTTATTTCACTGACCATGCTAACTAGAAGAGATCGTGGTCAGTTTTTCCTCTGAGAAGACAGGAATGTCATTTTGTGAAGCATTGCTATCAAATGCTACACTGCAGTATTTTGCAAGAACTTTTTATATGTTCATTGTTCCAAGTGGTAGGTTGACCCTGGTCAGCAGCCAACTACACACATAGCCACTCGCTCACTCCTCTCCTCCACTCCTTACCAATTGGATGAGGACTAAAAATAGGGAAAAAAAAAAGAGTAAGAAATTGTTTTGCAATAGGTATCATATTTTAGGAATGCAGAGTAGAGGCAGATGTCCAACTTTGGTGCCACTTGAGCAGAATTTTCCCAAGATATGGTCCGACTTAAAATCACATGATTCTTCAAGCATTTTCTTTGTGGGCTCCCCGTATAGAATCACAGAACCATAGAATACCAGGCTGGAAGGAACCTCAAGGATCATCTAGTCCAAACTTCTAAGGTAATATATACATATATATATATATATATATATAAATTTAAATGAGATGGCCCAGCACCCTGTCAAGCTG
>WTSP01022678.1:0-20410 GCA_025331215.1 Actenoides lindsayi
GAAGGGGTGTCTGAAGAGCAGGAAACTGCAGTCTGTTACACAGATAAACTTTTCTTCCGGTTGCATTTGGGAGAACCTAGATAAGAAAGACTCCAAAAGATCCTCATAAAACGACAGAGACACAATATGGATTTAAAATTAACGTGGGAAAACGGAAGTATTTGAAAATCACTTGCTGTAATTTCTCTCCATCTGAATTCTGCAAGAACCTTGCCGTCTGTAGGCCAGGTGTACTGCAGCGGGCAGCAAGCCTTGCTCAGGGCAAGCAGGGGGGGAGAACTCAGGCTTTCTGCAGTTTCCAGATTTCATAGACTCCAAGGTATCTGAGAGACAGAACCCTTCAAGAACAGGCTCAAGGAACTCTCAACTAAATGCTTAATTTGAAAGGCTTAAAGGAGTTAATGTTATCTTGAAGTAACAGAGGCAGGAAATGGATGTATCAGTATTTTTCTCCCTGGTGCTTTTATCTCTCTGCTAATGAGAAGTAGAAATGGCCTGGTGAGAGAAGGGCCACAGAAAACAGAAATCAACAAGTCACAGCCTCTAAAAATAAAAGGAACAAACCCACAGCTCATAAGGCTAAAGCAGAAACAAAATCCTGCAAAAACCTACCAACTTCCCTTTGAAAGAGGCACCCTGAGCAGTGCTGCAGTCTTGTTTAGAGGGAGCATTTGGAAATGAAGGTAGTTAAGTTGCCAGACACGTCGAGTCCTTAGCTTCTGTCAGGGAAAACTCAAACTGTGATGTGAACTTTTATTCGGCAGGAGCTGGATGGAGACAGCCACAGATGCAAAGTACCTGTCATACTGACTGAGGAGAGATTTGAACCAGTGACCTGGAGGCACGACTACTTCTACAGTCTACCATTTCATTTACTACCTTAATGAAAATGTATTTCTCAGCCTCTTGAGCAGTGACAATACATCAAACACACGGAGCACCTCAACAAAATGTAAAGAGCTATGTACTCGAGCGAACGTTTTCAGGTTGCCAGAAGGCTTGAAATTTAATTATATTGGAAACATAAGGGCAGCAACTGCATAAGGACGGTGAGCAGGTTCCCTGCATTTCACTTACATGCAGCACTGATACAGAGGAGCCAAGATGCTTCTTTCATCCAGGGCAGGGTTTCCAAAGCTGAAAAGCAAAATTAAAACCAAGTGAACCAGCTGAACCCCTAATGTTTTCAACATCAACAGTAAAGAATTTAAAAAAATCAATATGAGGCAATTTCATGCTCTGACAGATCAAATCATTTCAATTAAAATACAAACAGGCTATAACCACTTACAGGTACAACTCTCAACAGCATCAGCTAATGCACCAAGCAAACGGAAATACCACCAGTGCTTTATCAGATCAAGGCACCTTAGACATGAACTTCAGAAGAGTTCAGAAACTGAGCTCATCTTGTGAAGGAGGGGAAAGGACTAAATTGGTATTCTGGACATAGAGAGCAGGAGCTTTGCTCATCTGACACATTTGGACAGGGAACGAATGAAATGGCAGCGGTGTACTGGTTTAGATGGTCAAGCTTAGATCAACAATTCAACTAACAAGGTGATGGACCTCTGTATTTCATGATCACATGTTCTAAGGGAGGCCTCTCAAAAGGATTTCATGGCATTTCAAGCTTCATCTAACCATGTGGGGTTTTGTTGTTTTGGTTTGGGTTTTTGTTTTTATAGTTTCACCTCTCTCATGATACTGTTTCCAACAAAGAACTTTGCCTTCAATAAAGATAACTTACTCTAGGAGTCTGGCATGACTCTGCTCAAATAATTCTGCCATTAGGAGCTTTAAAAATCATGGAAGCTCCCCAGGGAAGCAGTCACGGCACCAAGAAGTGTCTGGACAATGCTCTTAGTCAGATGGTTTCATTTTAGGTAGTCCTGTGAGGAGGGAGGAGTTGGAGGTGATGATCCTTAAGAGTCCCTTCCAACTTGAGATTCAATGAAAAAACCTGTCCCTTATCTCAAAGGAGCTGAAAGAACTTTAGCTTTAAAGAAAACCATTTCCTTCTAGGCCTGCAAAGCCCTGTCAGAAATGTTTTCATAAGGTTATAAGCACGTACCATAATGAAGGGTCTGACATGACCTTCAACTACCATACTCACTTCCAGGGACTAAGGCATCAACTCTCTCCCAGCACATTGCCAGAGCATTACAGAAAGACCATTTTTGCCACATTCACCTCTGGCAGTAGAGGGAAGGGGAAGGGAAAGGGGAAGGAGAGGAGAAAGAGGAAAAAGGAAAAATCCACTATATAAAAGGCAAATGGGGAAAGAAATGGTAACCCCAAGCTTTGCAAGGAGGATCTGTCTAGATGAGAGGTCTCAACTGGTGTGTACACTTCATACAAGCGGTACGCAAAGCTGCTGCAGAGCAGAGCCCGGCACGGGAACTGCCAGAGCTAACAGTCACAAGCTGGGTCCACCCCCAGAAGAGCAAACTTGATGACACTGCAGATGGCAGTGCCTGTCACAAAAACCTCAGGAGTTTCTGGACTAAACCATGAGCACATGGACCAGGGTAAGGAGGTTGTTATGATTTAAATAAGGCTGTATCTAACATCAACTATACCAGCCAATATACAAAAACCATAGCAAACACAGAACAACCTACTTTTTAAACATATACTCATAGTAAAGTTCAGCCTCAAGAACGACTTCTTATCATTTCCTCCCAGTTACTACATACTTCATTTCTGTTTTGATAACACTCAGGACACAATCATCATTTGCTCTCAGTATCAGTTCCATCTCCATTTTAAACTCTGAACCTTTTAAAGCCAGAGCAGACATACCCAGAAGGCAGGGAATGTCAAATTATTCAGAGACATGTTTTGGAAAGATCTGCTTTTACTATGGCACTCATTAATATTCACTGGTAAATAATAAATCACAAGTTTTTAATCTTCCATTAATTAAAAGCATAAAAGGAAGGGGCTTTTCTGGGAATAGGAGGAGAGACACAAGCAAACCTTTGTGAGTTGCTTGGGGAAAAAAGGTTGTACTGTGCTAATTTGGGACTTTCTGTAGTTTGAATAAGACTTTGTCAGAAGCAGTCATGGTATCTGGAGCACAGAGTAGGCACCACAACCCTTGAAGGACCCTAATATTTGGTAATTTCTGATAAGAAGGAAAACTTGGATTTTTAGCACAAAAAGTATTAATGAAATAATCAGTAAGAAAAGGGAAACAGAGAGATACAGAGCAGAAAAATGTGTGCACTTGTGCTTGCCACAGCCTGGCCTCCAGATCTCCGCTACCCTCACCTTTTTGCATTGTCCAGGAGGATGAGCATACTGGCTCCTTCATCGTCCTGGAAACTCTCATAGTGATGCCTGTCAGCATTTCCAATCAGATAGTCAAAGATGGCAGTGTCAATGATGTCGAGGAGACGAGGGCCAGAATCATAAGGTGAAGTCTTTTTCACAGCATCACAATAGCTTTCGTCATACTCCCACCTGCAGGCAGCAAAAAGCCAAACCAAACCTTAAAGGAACACCAACAGTATTTACAGATGTCCCTTCATCCACTTCCGAGTGCATAAGGAACAGCAGAGCACTTGAGGCTATATAAAGAAGAGTGAGCTGGATAAAAATGTCTTACTAAAGAGTAAATCCCGTATTAACACCCCGGTGTATGAAGCAAGGTGTAGTTTCAGTGGAAGGTTACGCATCATCCTCCCACAGAAACCAAGGTCAGTTTGCTCCCTCGCTGCTCACAGTTCAGCAGTGGCTGAGCTGCCTCAAGGCAAGATTACTGTCACCACTCACCTCCCTTAACTTCCTGACCAAGGACTTCAAGTACTGTGTCTATTTCTATTGCCTCGACCTGCTTCCATCACTCTTGCTTTCCAGCCATCCTCTTCATTTTTTCTTTCTGGTGCAAATCACTTCATCCTGGTTACTAACCACCTCCTCTGTACTGGGGAGAAGGGCCTCAGAAGTGTTCCTTCTCCTTCACTCACAGCCCTCTCTCTCTTCCCTGCTTTCCTTTCAGAGTATCTCACCTTCTCCACTGGTAAGATTTCAAGCTTCCCTTTTCTCTCCTCTCCTTCTACACGTAACTTAGGCATGGGCTTCAGGTCTGGTAACATTGCATGTCATATCTCAATTTTACATGTTCTCATTTTCTTACTTCATTTCCAAAGCTATTCAACACAACCAGCAAAACAGCCAAATCTCTGGTGTATATCCTTCCCATCTGTCAACCTAAATAACAAGTACATCTATAACATCATCTACACAAGGACTGAAACAATCCTTCGCAAAACAGCAGTTAAATTGGAAATGCCTTAAACCATCTGTGACCTGGGAACAGAAATGGAGGAAACACAAGCTGGAGAAACTTGCTGACATGCTCAAGCTTGCAGAGAGTCATAAAAGCAGAGAGAAGATCAGAATTTAACTACTAAAACTGCCACATACCCCACCTCATCTTCTAGATGGCTGGAGCCTAAGCTCCCAATATCCATCTTTCCTCCTATTACACAAATCAGAGGGGCCAAAAATTTATGGGTTTGTTAACACACCACACACTTCTCGAATGCTCTCTATAGTTCCTTCTTTGTTTTACATCAAGGTCCAACTCACATTCATTTGCAGCACAAATCCACAAGGCTAGAGTCTCCTTGCACTTGATACCTTTCTTTTATGCCACATCCCTCTCTCTCTCTCTCAAGTGCTTCTCTCTTTTTACTTTAGATCAGTACTTAGTCTCCTTGCAACAATTTTCCAGACATACTATGCTCTCTCTTCTTACTTCCCACACTGTCTTTTAAGACAGACCTTTCTCTGACTTTTATCTCTGATCATTCATATTAAATTACTATAGGACTTGGAAGGTCAGGGATTTTATCTATTACGCATCCATTCAAAATCACGTATGTTAATGTGACCATAGGAATTATGTCCCAAAGGACAACTCAGGACAGAGTAGAAGCAGCTAGGGCAGGCAAAAAATTCCTACAGTTATTTTTCTGTAATTACCAGACACAGAAAAAGGAGAGTGAGACCTCTAGAACACTGCATTCTCCTGATGCTCTAAGTGAAAAGTGCAACATGACAAGGTGCAAAACAGCAGAACCACGCAATCCCATCCCAACCAGGCAAGAGCAGTAAGTTTGGAATACAGCAAGTATCAAATCAGCATAGGTAGCAGGCTGTAAGCAGGCAGTTTATGATGAAAAACAGCCCCTCGAAAAAAGAAACCCCTCCAAGAAATTCAGGCCATTCATTGCTGCGATTTACTATGCAATAAATACAGCTGATTTTGACCTGTTGGAAAGGAGGTAACACCTGCTGCTCAAAAATCAAACTGTACATTTAATACTCAAACAATCCAATGAAGCCTTTGGACAAGGTTCTTCTGGAGAACAATCATGTCATTGGAAATCAAGAGATATTTTAGATAAAGGACTAAAAATCTCTTGCCCAGGACAGAGACTTGGAAAAATTTACTAAGCTCAAAATCTTTTGCTCAGGTCAGGGCAAAAAAATTCTCCAACCCCAAACCTCAGACATGTTGCATCTATTGTACAAGGTTGCTAGATCCCATGTTTGTTCTGCTCTAAATGCATTCTTCAGATGCTGAGCATGGTCACCAAATACTGATGGTATTCAAAGCAATGAAGAACTTTTCAGGGCCTACCTATTTAAGCTAAATCAGCTCCACAACTCTTGAAACAAACTACAAGGACCATGAAGTGAGGTCTGGCAGAAAACAGCACAGTGCTACCATATCTCAGTGGGCCACATAGAGGCACAGTGTCAAAAGAAGGTCTAGTGGCTCAAGAGAAGAGTCTTGGTTTGCCCAGAGCAAGATTTCAAATCTTGGAGTGGCTGCACGGTGGAGTTCTGATCCAGGCAAGCAGCAGGAAAAGGAGGCTGCTTAGTATGGTGGAAAACCATGAAGATTTCTTTCTCTTTCTTCTTTCTAAACTCATTTTAATTTAAATCTTAACCTAGACTTCTTGACTTCTAGTGTCACACCACGAAAGCTGTCGGCAAAACTCTAGGCTTTGAGAACGCTTGCTCCTTAATTAATCACTGCATTGCAAGGTTTATTCTAGTGGAAATTCCCACGTGTAGAGAATAACCCCATTATGTTCTCATACCTGGCAAGCTTGCCTTCCCGGTAAGTCCTACCCCACGGGTGCCGATGCTTCTGAAGAGGCCAGACATCTGGTAGCCACAGAGTCACTGACCCCTCCATGATGTCCCCATCTGCACAAGCTGGTTCCGTTTCCCGACAATAGTAGCACTTCCCATAGAAGCAAGTGTTATTGCCTTTAAAAAAACAAAAAAAAAGAGAATAAAGAACGAGGTATCAAAAGAGCAGAACTTAATTCAAGGGATGCCAACAGAAATTCAGGAACATATTGGTGCAGCAGAGCCCTGCCTGCAATAGGATTTCACTGCACTCGACCACATGCTTCCTACCTCAGAAGAGATTAAACAGGCATCTAGTCATTTAAAGCAACATTAAAGACTAATATTCGAATGAGAACATTATTTTATTTTCTAATGGTCTTCATCACACTGAGAGTTAATACAACTTTGCACAATCAACACGTTTGTGTGATCCCTTCCTAGTCCTTCGGACCCCGACTGCGCAACCTTAGCACTGCTTGTTTATTAAACTTCACACTTCACGTGGCAGATTTCCCATTTTTTCAAAGAAGCTGACCAAAAAAAAGACAAGTGAAAAAAGACTGAGCAGAACTCAAATGGATTTGGAGCCCTGAGACCTGCCACATATCTCAGTTACTTGAGCTGACTGGCAGCAGCAACACAAACGAGCTGTCATTATATGAGCTAGGAACACAGATCTGTCAAAAGGTTCATGGGTGTCTTCTGACAGGAGAGGTGCAAAGAAACCCTGCAGTCTTTGGTCTGTTAAGGACTGTGTAGATTGTAGCATAAAGTAACCTGGGTAGTAGAGATCAACATTTTTAGCTTAACCTTTCCTATTTCACCCTTCTAACCTGCCTTTGCTTGACCCTCGCCAAGTTAATTCAGTTAAATTCACAGATTTCTTCCAAAATGTCCTTCCAACCATGTCCCACTTCCTTGTGATTCCACTTACTCCTCATCCTTTCTTCCTCTGGCCCTCCATCCAATATCCTCCCCAAACCAGGCCCAGCTCACTGAAAGAGGTGTATTTCACCTTCCACCCTTACACATCACAATCCCGTAGCCAGTCAGCGCTCCTCTGCAGTTCTCCATCCAGACCCAGCTCTTGTCCTCCCACTACCCCAGTCAGACAACTCAAGGACAGCAGAGAGATCACTGCAGAAGACCAGATCTCTTATCTGTATGAAAAGGCCTACAAGTCTCCCTTCCTCTCCATGGCATGCAGCAGGTCTAGCAAGAGACAGAACTCACAGAATCACCGAATGGTAGGGCTGGAAGTGACCTCTGGAGATCATCTTGTTCAACTCCCCTGCTCCAGCAGGGTCACCCAGAGCAAGATGCCCAGGATCATGTCCAGGTGAGTTTGGAATCTCTCCAGAGAAGGAGACTCCACAACTTCTCTGAGCAGCCTGTTCCAGACTCTGACACCCTCACAGGAAAGTTTTTCCTATGTTCCTGTTTGTGGAACCTTTGCCCCTTGTCCCAACACTGGGCACCATCAAGTCTGACCCCACTCTCTTGCCATGTTCCTTTAGATATTGATAAGCATTGATCAGATCCCCTCTCAGTCTTCTCTTGTCGATGCTCCTAACAGAACTGTATTTGCCAGCTATAATGAACAAACATCTCTAGAGTCTTCCTGTTAGAAGGGGGAAAAAAAAAAAAAGAAAAAAAAAAAAGTAATAATTGGATATTTTATGAAAGCCTGAGAGTTAAGACTGCAGCAGAAGTAATTTCTTGGTGCTTAATGACCACCTGGTAGGAGTTCAAATTAACACTTCCCATTAAGTGCCCTTCACAACATTATTGCTGTAAACAACACAAGGAAGTTCTGACACATTTCGTTATGAACGCTCAGCAGACTCTGATACAGCACAAACATCTAATACCAACCAACACATCAGCTCTGTAAATTATCCCAAACACCCTCGTGTTTGCATTAAATACAGTCCCTTCCCCCTGCCCCTTCCAGGTCCCATCAGACTTTTCTAACCATCTCTGACAGCAGCGAGAAAACTCTTCCTCAGTACAAGATTCCATCTGTACCAGCAGCATGAGGGAACACGGAGAAGTTATGGAGCAAAAACCACTTGGAGAAAACCAAGTCCTCCTCCCCCACCAAGTGGGGTTTACAAATGTTACCATCTCTCAGAGCCTTACCAGCTTCCTGTATCAGTGTCAATCCACAGAATCTACTCACCCACAGTCATGAAGGTGCCCAGAAGCTGCTCTGTGGCTACGGGTTTGATCTCTGTACGTAGGTTCACGAACCTGCCAACCACCAGCGGAGCTCGTCGGAAACCCAGAATCCTAATTTGGGGTGGAAACACATGGGGTAAGAACAGGCAGCAGTTCTAAACTCCAACAAAACTAGACCGCTCTCTGCCACTGTCTGAGACGACTGAGATCAATGAATGAAGTCAGAACCCTGCAGCAATCTCCTCTCTTCTTCTCCAAGGCAATGTAAGGAAACTCATCTGGATGTTAAACTTGCTTTACAGGCCAGCAGTGACACTTCTTTATCAGAGTGCTTGCAGCAGAGCAACACAGGATGTACCATGCTGCAACTTTCAGAAATCAGACTTTATACCAACCAGAAATACTCATCATTTGTCTGGTGTACAGACTGAAGCAGTATCCATATGGCCTTTGGGCCGGTCACCTGGAAAGATCATTTATAATTTGTGGGAATTAGTATCTATTAAAATGTTATGTTTAAACCCAATTCCATTATAGTTGAAAGTAAACAACCTAGGAGTTATTTTGTTTGGCATGAGGAGGAAGAAGGGAAGATAGGATGGTAGAACAAAACCAAATGTCTGGAAAAAAAGAGGGGTGGGAAGAATAATCCATAAAACTCACAGTCACAAGTGCCAGGTTCCACTCCCATGTCTGCCACAGCCTTTGCTCTGTGACCACAAATGACGTGGGCATTTTTAATGGAGTTTTTAAAGTGCTTATAGTACAAACATCACTACAACATCAGCCCCAACTCTCTTTGTGATACCCTTCTCATAGTTTCTGCATCTCCGAGAGAGAGACAGAAAAGGGACTGTCCCTTCTGAAACAGCATAGAGCCATTTTGGCTGGAAGAGACCTTTAAGATCAGTGAGTCCAACCATTAACCCAGCACTGCCAGGGCACCACTAACCCATGGCCCTCAGCAACACATCTACATGACTTTTCAATCCCACCAGGGATGGGGACTCCACCACTGCCCTGGGCAGCCTGGGACAGGGCTTGACAACCCTTTTGGGGTAGAAAGTTTTCCTTACGTCCAACATAAACCTCCCCTGGCACAATCTGAGGCTGTTTCCTCTTGTCCTATTGTTTGTTACTTGGAAGAACAGACCCAAAGGGACACTCTACATTCCACAGAGATATTGGGAGGGTCACCAACAGCTGCAAACTAATTTTTTTTCAGATATTCAACAAGTAAGTCCCACTCCGTAAGTATAAAATTCCTCTAAGAAAGGGCAACACAAAATGTCTGCCTGAACAAACCATGTACGTGTAAGGACAAAATTCACAGCCAATACAGAGAGTAGCATACAGCTTGGGAAAATGCAGTTGTTCCCAGTAAATAAGTACAGAGCTCAGATCTGGACATCCTGTGCCTGTATTTTCAGGTCCACAGCTGAAAGGCCACTATCCTGGATAGCACAGCCTCCCCACGAGTGGTGAACATACAATAGGATTCAGATCCTTCTTGACACCGTGGCATCCTTGGACAAAATATGCAACTGTCTCCATTCAAAACAAAGGTACCTGCTAAAGTTATGTAGGGAGGCAGCTTCTGCTAGGTATTCTTGGGTAACACAGAGCTGCACACCCCCAACGAGAGGAGAAAGGCCAGAGGAACAAGCACAAACCCACAACCAAACACATGGCAAGGAAGAGCTAGGAAAGAGGGGTCTGGACACTGGAAAGAGGCTTTGAATCGTTACTTTACAATGTTCAATCACTGCTTTTGCAGGGAAAATAAAATCTGTGTGTTTCTTGAAAGCACAAAAGGACAACAGATATATGGCTACATCATCTTTTCTTTGGTCTTAAAATACCCCGACTTTGGCTCGATACCTCAAGATTGCAACAGCAGCAACTGGCTGTTACACAACTAGTTAGCACCAAACTTCCCTAGAATTACTAATTTCCGTTGCTTTACCACCTACAAATTCTGTCACAGTGATGAGCTTTTTATTTATGTACTGAGAAACTTCAGCTTAAGTTCAACCTTTCTATTTTTTATTATATTGATCTCTCCTTATTCCCTTCCGCAAGATTTTAAGTTTCCTGATGTAAGAATTTTTCACGTCTTTAATTTTTAGCCATCTTCTCCTAAGTTCCAACAGAGTCCTCTAATAAGGAGGAGACAAAGACTGAGCTCATTTAGTCTAGATCAAACTGCACCTCTAATAGTATTTCATAACTACTGACATTCAGTGTTCAGCATTTTCTATCCCATTCCTTGCACTTCCTGTAACTTTTTCTTCTGGTAGCTGCACTTCCAGCTCAGGTCCACGAAACCACCTTGGTGCCCCTGAGTACAATTAATACACAAGCAGCTGGTTTTCCCTCTAGGATGCACTGATTGATATCTATTCTAGACTAAACTGTTAGTCTATTGTTAGTCTAGACATTAGATTTAACTTTTTAGTGTACTGGCTATTAACTCAGCACAGACATCCAGCATCCCAGATTCTTCAGCAGGATTTGGCTAAGCTCTTTCTTGCACGTCATATGAGGTATCAGTGGTGACTGTTCTCAAGTTTTTCACATAAATCTTCAGCGTTAGGATCTTGCACAGGTTGAAATGAAATCTCACAGAAGTGCTAGCTGTTATTTTTGGCTTCAAGGTGGTATACTGACAGGTTACAAACAGCTCACATCTCAGGTGTATTCTTCGAGGAACTCCTTCTCCCCTCAACTCTGAAGAAAACGTTTGCCAGAGACAAGAGAAGCAGGAAACCAGGTAATTCCTTACCTATCCAAGTGAAAGGCTGCCACTTCTGCGTTGTGTCTGTCGTAGCCGGCGTACGGTTCTCCTTCCACCACATAATCCCTGGCATACCTGTAATTGAAATAAGTCCCAGTGATTCATGCAGCATTTCCATTAATTTTGCTGAGTAACAAGAGCAGTAACAATGCCGGGTTAGATTCGGGGTCACTCTCAAAAGGAGTGCCAGTGGGAGAGGGGAAAAATGAGATGAAATAGCATCCAGAGTGTTGAAGTAGTAACTAAGGAGGAAAGGGCAGGAATGCACAGTGGCCTCGAGAGCTTGGGAAGCAGCTCCCATTCAAACTACTGAGTTTTAACTCAACTCTAGGCCAAGGCACATCTAAGAACAAAGAGCACAGACCCTGATACAGAACAGGAAACTATTTACACTGGAAAGCAGCAACTCCACAAATGATTTTGGGGTTGGAATGGATTGTAGATGACTGTGAAAATATAATCTGATATTGTGGAAGAAATGCCAGATGCAATCTGCAGTAGCTAGAAGATCAGCAAGTGTAAAACTGAGGACAATACTGGATATAAAAAGACCCTTTATTCTGGTGGAGAAAGACATAATAACAGCAAGAAATAGAAATTAGATGCTCATTATAACAACAATGGTATATTTTGGTGAAGTGGTGGGCTTCTTTTCCTTTTTTTTCTCTTTTTTAATAGATGTTTCTTAAATAGTCAAGGCAAACCACAAATTTCCAAGATTCATGACATTTTAATTAGGTCTAGACACTGCTCAAGAAGTATGCTTCAGATGAGCATAAAATACCACAATCCATACTGAGAAAATGGGTGGAATGCCAGACATTTTCAAATAAAGCAAGGCCAAACTGGATTACCTATTTTCTCCTTTCCATCTGTGTATCAAATTGTGTACACTGCATTACTTCCAACAGACTCAGGGTTCAAACAGCAGCAGCAATGGTGTAAGAGAAGCCACAGTGCTCTACCTTGATGTTTTAACCCTGCTCAGAGGAGATCTGGGGCAAGATGACATCTCATCAACCTGAGCAAATGCTTTAGCTTCTCTGTAAGGCAGCTCAAAAGGGAATTAACCAGGGGGGTTGGGAGAAGGATCTCACAGATTCCTGCTAGGTTGGATCTTACACCAAACAAGCATCTTATTTCACATATGCCACTGGCACATGATGGTAGCAACTATTAATCATTAGTAACTTGGGCTGGATTTCAAGTAATTTTGAAATGAGACAGCTAACCCTCAGAACATGTCCCCCAAGTCTTTTGTATGTACTTAGAGAAGGCTTTTGAAAACGTGGTCACATAGAAATAAGAATCTGATTACATTTTAACGGTAAGGCTCTGTGATTTTTAAAGCTGCAGAGCTGAGTCACAGAATGGTTTGAGTTGGACAGGAAGCTCGTCTAGTCCAGCCCCTCTGCAGTGAGCAGGGACATCTGCAGCTAGAGCAGGGTGCTCAGAGACCTGACCAACCTCTCCTGGAATGGTTCCAGGGATGGGGCATCGACCACCTTGCTGGGCAACCTGGGCCAGGCTCTCACCACCCTCACTGTGAAACATTTCTTCCTTCTCTCCAGTCTCAATCTCCCCTCTTTTAGTTTAAAACCATCACCCCTTGTCCTGTCCCAACAGGCCCTGATAAAAAGTCTGTCCCCATCTTTCTGACAGGCCCCTTGAAGTACTGAAAGGCTGCTCTCCCTGGACCTTCTCTTCTCCAGGCTGAACAACCCCAACTCGCAGCCTTTTTCCACAGCAGAGGGGTTCCAGCCTTCTGACCATGTTTGTGGCCTCCTTTAGACCTAATCCTTCTTATGCTGGGGACTCCAGAACTGGACACAGCACTGCAAGTTGGGTTTCACTGGAGCAGAGTACAGGGACAGAATCACCTACTTGGAGTTGCTGGCCACGCATCCTTTTATGCAGCCCGGGCTAATTATGTTTGGACAGTTGCAACCAATCAAGTCAGCAAGGTTTCTTGAGGTTAATATATATCTCACTTGAACTGCTAAATGTTGGCAATAGAACTGAGACCACTGCAAGCACTCGAGTTGGTGACGTAAGGATTTATTTACTCTGAGGCCAAGTAAGAGGTGTTCAGTGAATCAGAACTCTTGCTGGGATAGTAGGAGTGTTTTATTACATCAGGGTTGCTCACAAGCTTTGCTAGAAGGGCTGCCAACTGGGACAGGCTCAGGTGATTCATCTTCCCACTTTTCTCTAGAGAGCTGGGAAGGGAGGAGAGGGAAGAAAATGGGAGTGTGAGTTGACAGGGTGTCAGAATATATTTGCCTAAACCCTTGTCCCTGCAAGATAAAAAAAAAAAAAAGAGGAAAAAAAAAAAGGCAACAAAGCAACTGAAGATTAAATAAGCGAGGGTGGGGAAAATGCCTGTTTCCTGCGCCTGGTTGCTTTGCCCTGACTGTCTCTGTCTGTATCTCTGTCCTTTCCTCCTGTGTGCCCGCAGCACGTCAGGAAAACCTGACACCCGCTGTCTGCTGCCATCCCTGCAGAGACCCGGCAGCTCGTAGAAAAACATTCTTATCTGTTGCTCATCTTTGGAGGCATTGTCAGCAGTCATTGTTGTGGCTTGTTAACACCTAATTCTCTTGTAAGCAAGATTAAATAAAAGCTGCTAACATCTCTGCAATTTCAGGCCTGACCCACCTCAACTGTGTTATTTGTGGCCAGGAAGGCAAGTAATGGTTTTCTTAGAACACTAGAGGAAATTCTGCTGTCTTCATCTAGTGCAAGTCAGGCTTGGTAAGATGAAAACCTGGAAAAGGAGCTCTGAGCTCATTATTATAGGGACTAGGAGATAGTATCTCCCCTTTTCGTTGCTTGAAGTCTGGCTAAGTATTTGTTCAATCTGCAGACTGAGACTCAGTTTAAGTTGCGTCTTTCAGATCTACTGCCAAAGCCTAAAAAATCCGATTGCCATTTATATTGTATTTTAAAAAGGCTTTTTAAAACATTCAGACTCTGCTATAACCTGCTCATCTGTGATAGATGGTCAGGTAGAAGGGTGGTTGCTCTTTCTGTCTCCAGGGCCTGGGGTGGCATGACACTGCAAGTTGGAGAGATGAGCTTTTACTGAAAGCTTTGGAATTGGCCTTAACACACCTAATCCCCTCTGCCTGGAAGGTGTCTGACCTGCTATAGAGCAGAGGAGGAAGAAAAGATTTGTCTGTAAAGAGCAAAACATCTTGTGAAAGTAGCTTTTTTTTATGTAGACCCTGAGATGTAAGTCCTGAGGGGCAAGAGTGGTCCTTGAGATGATTGTTCACAGTGCTTTGCCACACTCCCTCATTAGGGCCTCTGCTGAGATGTTGCAGTGATAAGTAGTGACACCAGCTTGATGATTTTTTGAGAGGGCTTATTTATTATCTTTTAATTTCCTATAATTGACGGGTAGATTTTGACAGCAGTGTTTGTTGTAGACCATTGGTTTCCACCTCTCTCGTAGGATGTAGTTAAACTTTTTAGTAAACTGTTTTTTATAGGGAGAATGTCATCTGTGTCTGTGTGCAGGTTGTTTCTAACCTCTTCTTAGCAGCTCACAGTTCAAAAAACTTTACCTGAGTCCTCTGGTTCAGCCTGATCTTTAAAATCATGTTTTAGAGGTTTTTTTCATGACAGAGGACACTGCTTGTGCTCCAGCCATGAGTGTGGGGAAGCTCCATGTAGCCAAGGACTTCTAGCCAGCCTCAGTTCCTTTCAGAGGGCTGTAGTATGACCGTGTTTATCAATCCTGGTGACAGCAAAATCAACATAGCTGTTGAGAGTCGGAGGCGAACGTGCAGGCTGGTGTGAAGCTGGTGCTGAGCTGTGGCAGCAGGGGAACCAGAGCTGGTGGCTTGTGTGTACGAACCAAGAGAGGATGCTGGTGACAGAAAGCAGAGGCTGGCTCTGTAGCCACGAGAGGGCTGTCCAGGCTTTGGCTTGTGCTGCTTATTCCTCAGCAGCGAGCACATGCGCGTCCAGCGCGATCTTGTGTTGAGCCCCGGTGCATCTGAGGAGCTGTGCACAGATCCTGTCAACTCATCGGCAAGAAATCTGCTGGGCTGGCCTTGCCGAGGGCTGTGTGGTGATTGAGGACGTAGTTTGACCTGTAGGTGTAGCTGTCAAGCAGCACACAGTGGATTTCTGAGCTGTGTCCTCAAGGTTATGTGGCCAAATGGTCAGTCACAAGCTTGCTGCTCACGTTGGTGTCTGCCTGCTCCTGGGTTTGGCAGCTTTTGCAGTTCTTTGCCCCCTCCCTCCTTTCCCCTAGGTGTAACAAGAACGATCAGCTATGATGTTTAACAAGGGTCCAGGACAAAGCTTCCTAAAGCTGATGAGGAGCTGTGAAAGCAGATGCAGTGAATCAGACTGCTCGATCCTGCTGGTGAGCATCTGACCTGATCCAGGAGTTGGTGGGAGGAGAATCCTCCTCTGGGAACGCTCCTGTCATATTCTTGATGGAACAAATGGCTTGTTCATTCCTTGTTGCTTTCCTTGGAGGCTGTGCTGATAGCTGTCGTCATTCCATGAGGTTGTGTGGTGTATGGACAGGAATTTCTAATGAGGTAATGGTTCATGAGTGAGTCAAGCCACCAGGAGTCTGACAAAGAGAAGGGCTGCCAGAGGTATTCTTCCCTGAGAAGACCCGTGTCTGGGACATAGCTGTTGATTTTTTGGGGCTAAGGCTTATCTGGGCACCAAATGTTAAGGGTTTTCTTGTGTGAACAGTCCATAAATCAGCAACATCTATTGAGTCGGGTTTTTTCTTTTCAATTTGTAGAAGGTGCTGGATCTCTACCATGGCCAGGTGGCTCTGCAACTAAACCTGGAAAACCCAAAGGAAAGAAAAAGATTTCTTCAGTTCGACAGAAGTTTGATGTAAGTGTCCATGGTCAAATGGTCGTGGCTCTCTGACATTCTGTTGGGCATGAAGAGCTCTGCACAGCGTGTGCTTTTCATTACCACCAGGGGTGATGAATGACCAGTACGTGTAGTGATGTATGTTGTATTTATCTGGAGTTCTCCACTGGAGCAAGAGCTGGGGGTTAGTAGCTGCTGCCTTTCTTCTGGAAGCCTCTTGTGAGAGAATCTGCAGTGTGAACTGGCTTTGTCAGACCCCAGAAAATCTGTGGAAGAACACCTAAATGTCAAAGTTGCAAAAGCATGTATTCCAGGAACCAATAAGGAGTAACATTAGCTCTGTGGTCACTGCAGTAACGCCTGGACAGGTCCTTTGTAGTCTCATTCACCTTTTATAGTCTCTGTAATATCTTGTTCACTTTGCACATGTGCCACATTCTTGAAGCAAGTGTTTTCCTATTCAGGCAATTGGGCAGAATTCTGTGGTTGTATAACCCCCTCCACAGGACTCTGCAGTCCAAAGTGTTAGAAGTAAGATGTCCCTTGAGTGGAACGTCTTTAGAAGGTCAAGTTGCTTCAGAATTGAAAATGCTTTGCAAAGATGCTGCCTTCTGGTGTGTGGTAGAGACGTGTGAGAGATACAGTTTGCTTTGCAGCAGAGACTCTGTGCACCCATCTGGTACTGCCGCACACCTGGCCTACAGGGGTTTGTGCTGCCAGACCAGTCTGGAGGGAGCCTGGGGCAAAAGGGGACCCGGATGGGGCCTTGTCTTCCATGGGCAGGGTTTGATAAGATGGTTCAAACTGAATGAACAGTTAGTTGAAAGGGAGAGTGTCTGTCTCATACTGATACAGATTTATCAGGTCTGAGCACACTGATCTGGTTCAGTTCTCTGACAAGGCAGAAAACAAACCAAGTGAAAAAAGCCCCGAGTTTCTCTAGGTGGTTTATTCAGCTGGATCAGCATTCTTCGTGGTGGGATGGATGCCAAAGCCAGTGCAGGCCAAGCAGGGGCTGGGTGGGCAGGTGAAAGCTCCCGCTGTCACACGGCCAGAAGTTGGCTTGGCTCGGCTGACGCGCATCCCGCCTTTCGGGGGGCTGTAGGTAGGCACTGTGCGCGCTTCGGAGGGATGCAAGTCCAGCTCAAGGCTCGTTGTCTTAGAAACTCCTGAAATACTTCTCAGTGTCCACAGCTGTGACCTGAATTCTGCTGGCAGTCTGTGGTGGGTTTTTTTTTTTGTTTTCAAATTTCACCGTAGCTTTTCAGTAGAAAGGAGAGGAGAGTTTGAGAAGGAAGTCGTGATGTAGTGTAAGTCTTGAAATTTGGTTTACTCGGATACCCCAACATTACACCACCCTGCTGATGCATGTTTATACAGGCATTCCTGGAATGCCTGGTAGCAAGCACTGTATGAAGTGTATGTTATGATTAACAGGCTTGTCTGTTACTGGTGGAATTCCCGAGTTTTGTGAACTTAAAAGTGCTTTGTTATGTCCTGATGTTTTCCTCACTGGCCAGAGTAACAGCTGTGCATGACCACAGGCTTATTCCTCTCCCAAAACACCATCTTCTTAAGAGTTGTTAACATTTTGGAGGTCTGTCTTTTTTTTTTTTTCCAAGCATAGAGGCGTGTGGCTTTCCTGTAATGAAAGCAGAACTCTTCAGAATTACAGTGAGGGAAACCTGCTTTCACATCAGCAGTGGGTGGATTGGTTTTTCGCTCTGAGTTAAATGCCACACTATCCTTTGAGTAAAGCAGCCTTCCTTCCTCTCAAATAAAATGTGAGAAATCCACTTTGCTGTATAGTCATTGTTTATATTTAAAGTATGCGTTTGCCTTGATGCCCCGTCAGATCCTTGCAGCAGTCTGCCTTCCAGAGCCACCAGATGTGTGGCTTGAAGAGTTGAGGGACAAAACTTGTGGGAGTCCTTGAGGAGCCAGGGCTGTGTAGTTCCCTTGTGTGTTGGGGCTGGGCCAAGCACATCTCTGGGCTTAAGGATCAGTCATTCCCATCTGCTTTCCCCTGACTTTACCTGGACACTGAGACCTCCTGAGAGTCATCACAAGCACTCAGAACTTAAGACACCATCACAGCAAGGGAATTGTGTTGGAATATATATGGCCTGGGAAATAGGCATTGCACTCTTCTCATATGAATTCCTGTTCTGTGATGGCTTTTTTTTCCTAAATAACTGAGTCGGTTCTGAAAAATAGCCATAATCAATCTCAGAACCAAGGGCTGCTCAGTAACACACAGTATTGAAAGTGCACAGGGAGGCTAGAGTGTGAAATTCAGAACCAGAATTTGGCTTAAGTTGTTGCATTTGAAGCTTTGTATAAATGTAAGAACCAGTCATGCAAGCTTAGGGCCACGGTGTTTAATCTTGATGGAAACTGTACATTTGGTAAGTAAAATCCACCTTTCTGTGCAAGAAATGACTAAGTACATGAGAACTCTTTGGCGTAGAAGGAGGTGGCTGCGAGATGTGAAAGTCCATAAAATCATCACTGGCCTGGATGGTGTGAGCAGAGATAAAAGGGACAGTGAGTGACCACACCTGAGACTTACAGGAGAATTGAAATGAATCTAGCAGATGAGAAGCACAGACCAAACCAGAGCAGATGACTCGTCATGTGGTGCATTGTTACGCTGTAGGTTTTCTTGCTGCAGGATGTTGTGGATACCCAAAGCTTAGGTGGCTCAGGGTGCTGCTGTCCAAGTTCATGGGCTGTTTAATGAAAGGGCACCAGCACTGACTCGGGAATTTCTTCAGTCACAAATCTTTGGAGGTTGGGAGAAGATCCTGGGGAGGAATATCTCTCTGCTTGTCCTGCTGTGATATGGTTTTGTAGGTGTTCTGCTTTCCAACTGAAGAAGGGATGTTTGGCTTGATGAACCATCTGATCAACAGATGTGGTAAACTTTTCACAAAGGGGGAAAAGGATCCTGGGACAAGAATTGTCATCGAAAGAGCTTTAAACTAGCTTCAAAGGAGGATGGGCATGAAACTAGGCTTGCTAGAGAGGAGCCTGGGAGCAGCATGCCGGTGCTCCTGGGATGGTGTTGTGGTAAGGTCTTTCATCTCCATGGAGGGGGGGAATGGCCATCCAAGTGTCAGCAAAACTACAAAGCTCCCTGATAGGTTAGTAACCATGGAAGTGGCTGAGAACAGGCAGACAGGAATTAGGTCTTTCCCCCAAAGGGTGGTAGGATGATTAGCCTGGCTGAAGTGCATCTACACCAATGCACGCGGCGTGGGCGATCAACAGGAGGAGCTGGAGGCCGTTGTGCAGTGAGAAAACTGACGTAGCTGCCATCATGGAAGCCTGGTGGGATGACTTGCACAACTGGAGTGCTACAGTCGATTGCTACTAACTTTTCAGAAGGGATAGCTGAGGAAGAATAGGCAGTGGAATGGCCCCTCTCTATTGGGGAGACGTACGAATGCTTACAAATTAATGGAAGTGATGATGAGGTTGAGTCCCTATGGGTAAGAACTGGGGGGAAGGCCAACAAGACTGATATTGTGGTGGGATTCTGTTACAGACCACCCAACCAGAATGAAGCAGCGGGTGAAATATTCTATAAGCAGCTGGGAGAGGTTTCACAATCACTACCGCTTGTTCTGAGGGGGGGATTTCAACTTCCCACGTGTCTGCTGGAAATAGCAATACAGCAGAGAGAGAGAACAGTCCCAAAGGTTCCTGGAGTGTGTAGAAGTTAACTTCCTGATGCAGCTGGTGAGGGAACCAATGACGGAAGGTACCCTTTTTGACCTGCTGCTTGTGAAGAGAGCAGGACTTTTGGGAGAAGTAATGACTGGAGGCCACCTTGGGCATAGAGATCATGAAATGACAGAGTTTTGGGGAGGTAAAGAGGGGGGGTCAGTAAAAAGCCATCTTGGAGTTCTGTAGGGCAGACTTTGACCTGTTTGGGAGACTGATTGACAGAGTCCCTTGGGAGGCAGTCCTGAATGGCAAAGGAGTCCAGGAAGGCTGGACATACTTAAAGAAAGAAGCCTTAAAGGTGCAGGAGCGGCTGTCCCAGTGTGCTGAAAGAGGAGCTAGCAGGGAGGAGACTGGCCTGGCTGAATGGAGAGCTTTGGCTGGAAGTTGGGAACAAAAGGAGAGTTTATGGCCTTTGAAAGAAGGGGCAGGGCTCTTGGGAGGACTACAGAGATGTAGTGAGGCTATGAAGGTTAAAAATCAGGAGAGTCAGGCCCAACTAGAACTCAACCTGGCTGTGGCTGTTAAAGACAAAAAAATACACCAACAACAAAAGGAGAACCAGGGAGAATCTCTGTCCTTTATTGGATACAGGGTGAAACACAGTGACAAGGGATGAGGAAAAGGCTGAGGTGCTTAATGCCTTCTTTGCCTCAGTCTTTAGCAGTAGAACTAGTTGTTCCCTAGACA